>PVKA01003294.1:0-49821 GCA_004027165.1 Ctenomys sociabilis | reverse complement strand
ATGTACAAGATACATTGTAATAGCTGTTTTCATGTTTTTGCCTGTTTTTCTGGTATGTCAACTTCTACATCATTTCTATATTTGCTTTGACAAGTTTTCTGCTGGGTCATTTTTTTCTTTCTTTTTTGCTTAAGGACTTTTACTCTAACCCATACACTTTAAATTTTACACTCTTGTTTGCTGGCTTTTTGTGCTCCTTTCAATTATATTGGGTAAGTTAAGTTACTTGGAACTATTTTGGTTCTTTTTTAAAAAGCTCATTTTTAAGCTTTGTGAAGGCAGGAGAAGAGTAGTCCTTAATGTAGGGTTTAATTTCACCTATTAATGAAGTGAAATATTTCTGAGGTCTTTAACTGTATATTCTATATCAGGTTTTATTTCTACTTTGATAACAAAAAAACAATCTGCAGGCCTATATCAGTTATAGGATCTGTCTGACATAATGCTTTATTGTGTTTGTTTCCTTCATTTGTTAGTTTCCTTTTCTACATGTATAGATTAGTACTCAGCCAAAGAGACCAAGCTGCAGATCTTTGGAACTCTAAGCAGGAATATCCTCTCTAGGATTTGGCCCTGAAAATAATAATGTAAATTAGCGAGACTGTCAAGCAATTTTGATTTCTCCTCTCTGCACTACATCTTGGAAATGGACACTACAGAACAAACTCAGGCACGGAAGGGCTTAGCTTGTTTGCATCCTTTTAAAATTTATACTGTTTATAGTAACGTATTCAAAAATTACTTTTTGTCCAATAATGTCAGGCAACTATATGGTTTTCTTCTTGTTTTAGGCAAAAGAGTAATAAACCTTTTACTCCACTATTCCCAGGAGCAGAGGTTCATTAATTGTACAGCCAGCAAAATATTTATTCATCCGGGACTGAGAGATGGCTCAGTGGAATAAGTGCTTCCCTGGCAAGTGCAAGGGTCTGAGTTCAATCCCTGGTTCCGCCAAAAGAAAAAGAAAAAATTTACTCAGTAATGTAATATACTTAACCATTAACTGATAGTTATATATTTATTTTCACTTTTAAATTCATAAGAGATATGATAATATATAAGATATAATGCATACATACACTTAACTTCTGGGAAAATCTTTAGGGAAAACACTGACCCCATAATTTGATGGTGGTATAGTCCAAATATATCCTTTCTCTCTAGGGTTTATTCCTTTTTCTAAAGTAACTGCACATATACATATGTTAGAATGGCACAACAACTTTCTTGGGGACAAAAAAAATTCTATCTTAGGCATAAATAATATTTAAAAATAATCTATTATTATCAGACGAAAGGCAGAATAAAACTACCAAAGATGCATTAATTTTCCTTTCTATTGATTTCATCTAACAGAGTGGTAAACTCTTTTGGGGTATGTTACCTTCGCGACTTCCAATCTGATGAAATGCCTCTCACAAAGGTTTTAGAAGTTTATTTCATTTCTTTGTGTTGAATCCATTAAGTTATTTTTATGCTGCACCAGCAGTTAAGAGAATAGATCCTAACTTGGCAGCCAACAGGATAAAATCTGCCAAGTCTTATAACTTGCTTCACACTATATTATTAGAGATACCAAATTGCTTCTTTGCTCAAAGACGAAAAGATAAATTGTTAGCTGAATCTTTATCACTTGATTCAGACTCTAGTTTCAGAGTCAAGATCTACAACCTTATGAAATTTTCTTTTCTATCTGAAAAAAGTATGTATTTCAAAGGTTATCAAGTAAACGACACAAAGAGGAACTTTCATGTGCTACCTTTTTCAGATTCTTTTTCTACTAGCTTGTTTAATTTGTTTCTAAGTCTAACTTTAGAACTGTGCAAACTAACTTCTGTTTCACCTTCCTCATTTGGGAAATAAGATTAGGACCTAGCTCATACACTCATTTTGAAAAAACACATGAAGTAGTGCCCAGCACAGAATGTATCAGTTAACTGATACATGAATTATTAGTCAATATTCATACAATTATTAACACATGAGGATTCTCCAAGCAATAGGGTCTTGGCAATACAAATCGAAGATGTTCTAATGTGGAGACTTAAAATATTAAGCCATGAGTCTTTGTCTAATACAGCAACTCTAAACTTTTCATTACTTCAATAAAATAAGAACACTAAAAGCAAACTAACTTATATAACTTAATAAATCTGTCACAAGAAAATAACATGCAAGAAATATCTTTCTTATGTTATTATTGCCTGATTTTAACTTCACAACAATTTGTTATAGCTAGTATTATCGCTATATTTGATTTATCCTATGCCAGATATCATTAATTATAAGTAGCACCATATTTTCTGTAATAAAAAAGGTAAACACATAAACAAATACATCATTAATTTTATTTTTGGTAGAACCGGGAATTGAACTAAGACCCTTGCACTTGCCAGTGAAGCGTTCATTCTACTGAGCATTCCCTGGCCCCATCATTAATTTTAAAATATATCCAGGTTTCAAAAATGTTAAAAACTTAATAAATTCTGCATTAGATATGTGAAATATATATTCATTTTCAGATCAGAAACGTGAAGAGAGCTGAAGTACCAGTACCACACAGTGCAAAATTGGGATTCAAACCAAGAATGTCTTGTATATGAAGCTTATGGTGTTTCTATTAAGATACAGAGTACTGTCTTTCCAAGCTTCTTTGGAAACCACTACTATGCACTGACAATATGTTGAAGAAAATTTTTTCTGTTTCTTAAGTGTACACTTTTTAAAGTATCTCATTTAGTTCAAAGAGAAAACTTAAAAACCAAAATAAATATTTAAAAATTTCAGGTTAATTTATTATAAATCATGTGTAATATAAATAACAATCTAATGCTGTAGCTCTAAATCCTTACAAACAACTTTTGTAATAATCTTTTAAAGTATTCATTTGGTTTTTTTTCCTTGAATCATGGTCTATTTCTACAGAAAATGTTGATTCATTTAACTGACTATATCATTAATAACATTAAAAAATAAACTTTCCTGGGCCGGGGAGATGTCTCAGTGGAATAAGCGCTTCCCTGGCAAGTACAAGGGCCTGAATTCAATCCCCAGTTCTGCCAAAATAAATAAATAAATAAACTTTCCTATGGTACTACTGTTACTTGTTATTAATGGAAATATTTATAGCATTTCTCAAAAAAGTAAATTCCATAAATCTGTTTATAATTTTAGTTTTAGAAACATTATATACATACTTAAATTGGAAAAGGGACGTAATTTTTTAATAAAAGGAAAATAAAATTTAAAATAAGTGGAAAGAAATAATATGTAAAAATATATATTTTCTCTACTCTTCAAATTTCAGGCTTTTCAAAAGTGTTTTTTGTTTATTTGGTTTTTTAGTATATGTATAGCATATACTTGCTAAGAAACAGATATTTTTAATTTTTCTATTTTTTAATTTTATGTATGTATGTATGTATTTGGCACAGAGGATCACTATGAGACCGAGCTTTCCAGTGAGACCTTGTACCAAATACATTTTAAAAAGGAAAGAAAGAAAGAATATAGGGAATACTAATGTTATCAGAATATTCACAAATAGAAATCAGTATTCATTGATGGATAATTTTTTAAATATAACATAGCTTCATGATTGTTACTTTTAAAAATACTTATCTATAATAGGTATTATTATATCTATAATAATCTGATATGAAAACTTAGAGGCTGAAAACATTCAAAAATATACAGAAAATTATTTGCATTTTGATGTTAATCATAGGCTTTTACAGATATTCTTTATCAGATTAAAAATATTCCCTCCTATTAATAGCTGCTAAGATTTCTTTACAAAGGTTGGGTAATAAACCTTGTCAACTTTTTTTCCCTTGGCCTCAATGATCACATATTTTTCCTCCTTTTTTCTGTTAATAATGTAAGTTAACCTGTTTTTCCAAAGTTAAATTGCTCTTATGTTCCTAGAATTAATTTTGTTTCATCAAGGTTCTTCCAACTTCCAATTAACTTAATATAAACCCCCCCACAAAGAATGTGACTAAATATTTTCAGCAAGAGTACAAATAAATATTTTATAACATTACACTGTAACAAAAGTTTACTCAACACTCAAGTACTGAATAAAAGATTTTAGAAACTTAGAAACATAAGTAAGACAGTAAAAATAAACTTTCTTATTGCATTTATCTATGTTGGTGAGTGGAATTGGAGGAGTACTAGGAATTAGCTGCACTGAGCTAAATTTGGTTAGCTGAAAAACTCATTTGTGTAGAATACAGCCATGCACTTTTATTTTTTGGTTTGTTTTTTTTTTGGGGGGGGGGAGTTAAGTTTTTAATGCTGCAAAATATCAAAATGGTATACATTAGTAACTATGAAAGCAGTAGCTCTAGGCAGAAGCCTATCTTTGACCAGTGTAATAATGCTTTCTAACACTGAAGAAATGCTAAATGCTAAAGAAAAAAGTCTATACACAGCCTGAAAAGTTATACTTAATTTTAACCATGGGGTGAGGGAAAGGAATAATTCCAAATTCAATAACCTCAAATCCTTTTCAAGGATAATTTTTAGAAAAAAAATAATTAAGTCACTGCCCCAAATGTCTTCCCTTCCTAAGGCATCGTATTAACTATTATAAGCTGCTAGCAGGGGCAGAATTCAGTATGAAACAAATCCCAAGAAGGCTTCCTCCACATCCCTGGAACAATACCCTAGAAGGAGAATATTCTATTTATTTTTAGAATTTACCAGAAATGATATATGGAATATAAACAGCCTAAATACATGCATATATTTAATAATGAAACAATTCGTTAACAACAAAAATTAGAAAAATTCAGAGACCTCAGTGCTGTGGAAGAGACATTAAGCAAAAAGCAACTGACCCAGAAGGCTGTATGATGTGTGAAATGAAGGCAAATGTGGCTAAGACAGTATTATATACTCAAAATTGGAGGAATTGCAAAAATACCCACTTTTCTGGCTGCCTGGTAGCAGGTAGTGTTACTGTCTGCTGCACAGCATGGAGGCAGTGAGCTAGAGACAGGCAAAAGAGAAGAGCCAGATAGGGCAATGAGATGGAAGAGATAGGTAGAACTATGGGGAGATCACTTTAAGGTCTTTTGCTCTCTCCAAAGTCTAAAATCTGAAGTTTTTAAGTATGTCAGTCAAACTTAATGATCACATAATGGGTGGCACTAGGCACTGTGACTGGCCAGTGGGGGAAGTGGGTTTAATTTGTTGTTGTTTTTTTAGCAGAACCGGGGACTGAACTCAGGCTCTTGCGCTTGCCAGGGAAGCGCTTATTCCACTGCGCCATCTCCCCGGCCCCTAAGGGAAGTGAGTTTATAAAAAATAAAGAAATGACATGGACCCTGCTCTCATAGAGCTTACAGCCTAAATAAGGAGATCCCAGACATGAAACAACTACAAAACATATTCACAAAGTTACATATGTACAAACAAATATCCATCTGAATAACACAGATTCCATCTTACTCCAGAAAGAATGGCTATCATCTAGAAGTCAGCCAATAACAAATACTGGTGAGGCCGTGAGGAAAACAACTCAGTTTGTAAACAAAATCATTTGGCAAAATTTTGCTTCAATTTGCAAATTCTGTATTGGGTGATAAATATGACTACAGCCATCTACACACACAAATACAAACACCCAACACTGTAAAAAGGTCAAGTTTGTAAATCAAAGTTATCACTGTATCTTCCCAAAAGAAAAGCATCATACCATACTAATGTATGCATACTCATGTTTATAGCACCTAAATCTCAGAAATAGCTCATATGGCCATCAATGGATGAATAGATAAAAGAAAATGCAGCATTTATATATGGAGTACTAGTCTGCCACAAAGAAGGATAAACTCATAAAGTCATTTGTAAGAAAATGGATGCAACTCTGACCATAACCTTAAGTGACAGAAATCAGATACACAAGTATAAATATCACATATGAGTTTTTTCTCTTGTGTGAAAAACCCAGAGTACATAAGGAGCATAATGAAGGATAGATATTGGGAATTAGGAAGAACACATTCAAATGGAAAGGGAAACAAAGAAGGGGGAAGGAATGAAAAGGGGAAAAATGAAAGGAAAAAAATAGAAACAAAACTTTTGTCAATGAGGAGGAGAACAAGGGTTGAAAGGAGAGGAGAGTAATTGGGAAAAAAAGATGAGGAATCAAGATACATCATGGAGGTACAAATCCCTGTGGTGAATGTGATCAATGTGTATGACAACTACATGACAATAGGGGAAAATTGTTTTTAAAAAAGAATAAACAAGCTGGGCGTGGTGGCGCATGCTTGTAATCCCAGCACTCTTGGGAGGCTGAGGCAGGAGGATTGTTGTGAGTTCGAGACCAGCCTGAGCTACAAAGTGAGCTTAAAGCCAGCCTGAACTGCATAGCGAGACCCTGTCACAAAAAGACAAAAAAAAAAAAAAAAAAAAAAAAAAAAAAAAAAAAAAAAAAAAAAAAAAAAAAAAAAAAATAAAAAAGAATAAACTAGAATTGACCAGAGCTAAAACAGACAAAAAATACAGAAACAGTAAAGATGACATTTTGGGAAAATAACATAAGATATTTGTAAGTATAAAAAACATAAGTTAAAAAAAAAGCATAATAAATCCTCCATACTTGAGGGAAATGAGGAGCCATACAAGATGGCAGTCAAGTTTGAGCACATAAAGAATGGATTCATAACCTTGGGGCAAGAAATCTAGGCCACAGAAAAGCTTGAAAGTAAGAATTAAAAGCAGATTTAAGGTAATGGTGCCTAAGATGTAGGATATAAACTGATTTATTATTTTCCTCATAAACTTCAGTATAAAGGAGATAATACAGTCTAGTTATAAAGCTGCTCATTGGAGCTGGGGAGATAGCTTAGTAGCATAAGCACCTTCCTGGCAAGCATAATGTCCTGAGTTTGATCCATGGTACAAAAAAAAAACCCCTAAAGTTGTTCATCTGTATATAGAACACAGTCACACTTATATAATGCACCAAATTCTTAAAAAAACCATATAGTTCAAAGTCTTACAAGAATGTTCAATTTAAGTTTTATTAGAACTTTCGGATCTGAGAGAAGTAGTAATATTCTTCAAGATCTTAATAGTATAAAACACTAAAAATAATTCATACTATTATAAAACACTAGAATTATTCATAACATCAAGACACTGAAAAGTTCATTACACAATGTATTGGTCTATATGCTTAAAATAGTCAATTTATTTAAGAGAAATAGCAAATACTTTAATAATCTGGCTCTAGCCCAGTTGAGTATCTCTAATTTTGTTTTGTTTTGTTTTTTGGTGGAACTCAGGTCTGAACTCAGGCCCTTGCGCTTACCAGACAAGCACTATTCTCCTGAGCTATCTCCCCAGCACCAAGCATCTCTAATTTTGAAACCATAGTAAGTTAACTTTTTTGCACTTGGCCCACAAGTGTTTTGTTCTATTCTAGACTATTTCATTGTATTCTTATTGTTCTATTTCCAAGCCTTTCTACATGACTATAATTATACAGTTTATTAAAAGTATCATATATGTGAATATTATAAATGTACAGCTTACCTAAGGAGATTCAGTCTAATGTACCAGGACTAACAGTTTCCAAAGAGCTAATGAATTTACTTTTAATAAGCAAAAGAGAAGACTGGTCCTTTGTAACCATTCTATTTCCAATATAAATATTTGTTTATTAGGAACTAGGATTCTCAGTAATAGCTGTGTATTTTAGTAAATGTTCTCACACAATCATTTCAGTTTAAAAATACACACACACACACACACCCCATACAAGTTTGGTTTTCTATCAGCTAAACTATGAATAACGTCAAGTTTTATGGAGAAGAAAAATTCAAGTGCACTTGTTATCTACCCCATAAATTACTACAGAACCATTATTTTTTTTTTCTGATTTCTATCAAATGAGGGATGCTACACAGAGAAAGGATGGCAGTATATAGTCTAGTTGTATTTGAACAGCACTATCAAATTTTACCTCAAGAAAACATTTTAAACTGATAAAGGTTTAATTTACCATGCAATGACTCAAAATATTAAGTAGCCAGTGTGTTTATTCTAATTATATTTAATTTTAAAGTGATAAATGAACAACCTAATATTGAAATATAGTATATTTGAGAGGGATATCCTGGGACTATTCATGATTATATTTCTATAAATATATTTACTATTTGTAGGTGGTCTAGCAGCATGTTTCTACTGCTTTTTCAACTAGAGTATAACACATTCCCAATACTTGTTGATTTTCTTAGTCTTTAAAAAAATAAATGATTAAGTATATTTAAATGTTATAAATCTTTTATTATTAAAATGATTATGATAAATTTTCATTAAAGCTTAACTTATATGCCTATACATAAAATGTCCATTAAATAGCCCATGGATGCCCAAGGTGTAAAAAAATACTTCCTGTTTGGTCCAGAAAAATTTCTGCTTCTATATGATTCATTTGCTTTCTAGTAGTTATAATTGAGATTATTTAGGTTTTACTACTGAATGGTAAAAATGTAAACACCAATATAGAGACTAGCATTGATAACTCAGAATAGGAATCAGCATAAAGGTAATAACGAACCTCAAACAATAGGAAGAAACTTGCCATCTATTTTATAAGTATTCTTTATACCTGACTCCATCTAATTACTTGTGGTCTTAAGCTATTCATTTATAAGTTGCCTAAAGTAACCAGTAAATACTCCTTTGGGGCATACCATTTGTAATACTGATTTATTGGACTGCTGCCTTCTATAGAGGTCTAATCCCATGTTTATAATTACACTGCCTAATGTGGAAGCAGAATGATGTTTCACTCTCTTGCTTTATGAAATATCACGGACATATAAAATGGTTTAATTAAATAATTTGAGAATACAGGGTTTTTCTAGACAGTTTGAAAATAGTGTTTTTAGTTATATCATAACATAACAATAAGTTGATAGCTATGGGTCTACAAACAACCTTGATTAAATGCCATATTTTATTCTATATATGAATTTCCTTGTTTATTAAATAACTTGACAGATGATTACTGTCTCCTAACTGGGAGTGGCAACCTAAACCGATATGTTTTTCTCTCATAGCATTTAAAATCTACACAATAACATAAGTACATAAATACTATATAAAAAAAAAAGTATGAACCACATAATTTTAAAGTTAAAATATACTCTGTTTCTTTTATATCATATGGAGTATATTCTCATATAATATTTCCATCCTTTACTATGAATCAACTCCGACTCACAGTACATAGTCACAGATTTACCCAGAGGAAAATTCTAACCTAGTAATGTAGTGCCATGCACACAGCGTACACTCAATATTTACCATGAGAATTCAATAATCATTAGCCACTAATGAAAAGTCACAAGTGACTAATAGAAAACAAAAGACTACTTCTTTTGAGATAAATAATGCATTCCTTAATGAGTCTAAGTCCTCAACCAATAACCAAAATTAGAAAACTTGGCTACTGATGGCTACAAATTCATCCTGAAGAATCAATTAGATGAATGAGTAAAAATATAAGCAGAAAGATGTTTAACACAGCATTACTATATTGGGGTGAGAGAAATGAAAATAGCTAAGCACCCCAACATAATAGTATTAGCTAAATACATTTATCTATGCAAAAGAACATTATGTAATCACTAGAAACATATATACTAACACTGAAAATAACATAATTGCAAAATAAAGCAGAATTTAAAAAATGAGTAATATCACATCTGAGTAAAAAGAAAGTAAACTATTGCTATTTGTGTATGTGAATATAAATAGATTTCAAAAACTAACAAAATTTTAATATTAGTTTCTTTAAGAGAATTCTTATTTTCATCTTAAAACTCTGAAAGCATCTGAAACTTTCCATAAAAAAGCACATTGGTAGTAGGGGGGTATCTAGAAATGTATCTCACTCAGTATTAGAGGACATGCTTAGCAAGTATGTGTTTAGCACATACAAGCCCTGGATTCAATCCTTGATGTGCACATGCACACAGAAAACATAAAAGCTATTTCCACTTGGGAAAAAAGAAATCTCTCCCACCCATCAATCAATACAAATACAAATACAATAAAACTCTACCATCTATATGCTAAAGATGTAAGCACCTTTATAATCAGGTAATACACAGGTTGAGATAACTAGGTTCCAAATATTAAATTACATGAAAAGTGTGGTCAGAAACTCAAGCTTTGGAGTTAAGCAAAATTATAATAATTTTCTAACCATCACTGTTAAATCTGATATC
The DNA here is from genome assembly GCA_004027165.1 of Ctenomys sociabilis. Classification (NCBI taxonomy): domain Eukaryota; kingdom Metazoa; phylum Chordata; class Mammalia; order Rodentia; family Ctenomyidae; genus Ctenomys; species Ctenomys sociabilis. The sequence goes on along the minus strand of PVKA01003294.1, from coordinate 39,559 downwards.
AGATATGATTCTGTTTTTGCTTTTCTTGAAGGTCTCTAGTTCTTCAGTTCCTATGATCACATCCATCTAGAGTTGCTATGATCAGTAAATAATATACATAATGAATTTAAAATAATGCCCTAGGTTATAAACCCATATACGTATAAATGTATATATATACACATAGTTAAAATTTAAACATAATTCTCAAAGATTAATATTAATGAACTTAGTACTGCAGTATGTTTTCTATTCCTAAACATATTTGTTCTCTATTTGATTAGCTTAGTGCCTGTACCATTTATTAAGTAGCAGACTCCCTTTCTACTGTTTTATAAATGTTGAATGTGAAAAAATTAACCTAGAGATCTGTATGAATAAAATGTGTAAATCTCTTTTTCATTACTTCTTCCCCAACTTATGCCATTTTTTTTCAATACTGAACCTATGCTTTGATTTATTTGGAGGCTTAATTTCTCAAGTAATATCAAACTAAACATATTGACCTGAAACTAGTTTATTTCAATATATCATACATACAAATTTTCTATATCATTTGTTTTATTTCATTGTATATTATTATTTAACTATTTCCCTATTGATTATTTCTCATTTTTCAGTAATGTATACAATGCTACAGTGTATATCCATTTAGATATATCTTTGAGAAGGGTTTTGTTTTAAGAATAAAGTCTCAGAAGTGGGACTGTTAGCTTCTTAGTCTAGCCTCAAAAATCACAGATTTTGAGGCAAAACTTACAAACTAAGAATTCTTAGGAAATGAAATTCCAAAATACAAAATAGAGAAGGAAATAGAGAAAAAGCAGCAAAAAGCTCTATTAACAGCTGGTTCATTGATGTAGATTTCATAAGCTGCTTTCCAGTCAGGCTACGGATTACTCTATCCTGGAACCAGCAAGAAAGGGAAAAAGTGAAAAGTAATCACCTATGAAGCCTTCCCCATCTCTGGTTCTTTCAGAAATTTGTTGTCTCAACTTTTGGGCTTACTACCCAATTCCTCTAAAATAGATCCCAAGGCTGGATCTTCAGCCCTAACTTGTCCCACCTTCTGGCCCCAGAAGTAATAGGAGTCAAAGACTCCATGAGTCTGGTCACACAGAAGGACCTAATAAAGCTGTTCCTACACCAAAGATGGCTAAAGCAGGCTGGTGATTTTAGATATGGTATAAAAACCCATATCATTGCAACAAAACCAATTTAAATCCACAGAAGATGCATGACTGCTCTGCCAACAGCCTTCTCACTCAATCTGTCAAGTGAGAAGTAGTATGCACTGTTTTGTTTTATATTTCTTGAGTACGAATGAGGTTGATGATCTTTTCCTGTTTATTGGCATTTCTAATTTTTTCTGGGGATGTCTTATTCTTATAAATTTCAGGTATTATATTTCACCCTTCCATCACAAGTCTATAATTAAACTACAAGATTTTGCTATTCTCAGTTCTACTCTGTTTCCTTAGATTACTGCAGGCTACCCATAAATCAAGTATTTAAGGCTTTCAGCTGATATAAGTATAACAACATAAAACCTTTGATGGTTATACTGTCCCTAGATACAATACTAAAGGACAAAGCAAAAACATGACAACTGCATTATCCCTAGTTTCCATAATCAGTTTTACAAGGTCAGGGAAACTTTGGCAAATAAGAAAAATGTGCACGCCTATTCAGTTTTCTGTATGTCCTCAACCTCTGGTTAGAATCTTTCACTACCAAACAGAAAATGACATCTGCTTGCTATCACCTCTGTAAGTAAACACACTGTATTGTAAGTGTCCAATTCAAATTTCTTTTATCACTATAGAGTTTTGAACACACGATAAACATTTTAAATACAGAAACTTTTTCCAAACTGGGAAAGGCACTGAGAAATTTAAACTCAAATTTGTAATAGCATGTTTTCTTTTTCCTATTGTGTTTTATTTCTTTCAAAAAACTATCTTGATTTTTTTTTTTTTTTTAGACTAATTTCTGTATTGACTCCATTGCACAAAGGCCTTCACAAGGACCTTCCCTCTCTTCGTCATTAACATGCTTTAAAAATGAAAATTCAACATGGTAGCTTTGGCTATAAAGCTGTAAAGCAACTAGCAGAGCTATTAGTATTTTTTTTTTTTTTTTTTTTTCCCTTTTTGAGACAGGGTCTCACTATGCAGTTCAGGCTGGCCTTAAACTCACTTTGTAGCTCAGGCTGTTCTCCAACTCACAACAATCCTCCTGCCTCAGCCTCCCGAGTGCTGGGATTACAGGCCTGTGCCGCCATGCCCGGCTGCTATTAGTATTTTTGGTAGAGCTGTAGAGGTATAATATAGTATTACTAGTATTTTTGTAGTAGAGCTACTAGTATTTTTCATCTTAAAATAGAATCACTTTAATACATGGAAGCCTTATTCCAAGTGTACTGTGGAATAAATGAGATTCTACTCAATACTCAATGTATCTAAAAACAACATAGTATTCTGATAGTGTTAAGTCCAAGCCTGCAATATTTTTAATGTGTTCTTTATCAATTTGGTTAATAAAACCTAATTTTGTAGATGATAGAGCCAATACAGAGGAAACCCAACTCTAAATCAAAGGACAACTTAGATTTAACTACTCATCCTGTAAGAATAAAGGTTTCCTAGAGGAACCACCTGAAGGAAATGTCATTAACTTTTGAATCTGAATAATTTCTCTACAATATCAAGCTAATCACTTATTCAAAACACTCTACTGTGTGCCAAGCTACCACTCACTACTATCTCCAGAAACAATAACATTCCATTTATTTTTGGTAACACAATAATAATACTGTTGGCCCTTTAAGTATTATAATTGGTATAGTAATAATAGTATATATTTTCAGAGCCTTCTACAGTTTACAAATTGTTTTTGTTATTGTTTTGGGAATTGAATTCAGGACCTTGCCCTTGCCAGGCCAGTACTTGTGCTGCTGAGCTACATCCCTGACCCACAAATTGTTTTCTATATAACTAATTTCAATGAGTTATAATTGTTCTTCACAATTTAAAACATGATAATACACCACTAACTTCCAATACCAAAACATCTAATTTTGTAAATAACATCTTAACAACAAAGACAGAAATATGAAGGAGTTAATCTACCCTTACCTTTCTTTAAAACAAATCCGCATTAGCATATTAGTTGGTTCATTTTCTCCATATGTGATTTTTAAAATCTACACTAAATTTCCTTATATTTTATTTCAATAAATTGCCTAAGCTGAGACTACAATGTCATAAATAAAGCACTCAATCATAAATTTCTCAATAGACATAAAATCGAAGACATTCAACATCCACAAACTTAAGGTTAAAAAAAAAAAAAACAACCAAAACCTCAAAAGAACAACAGTGTTACAAACTAAATGATTAAAAAATGTTAATACATGCAATCCTGGTCAATCAGTTAGTTGGCTTATCTATTCTAAGCAGTGGTAGGTAGACTTCAGTCTTTACACTAATATCAAGATTACAACCATGTACCAATATCATCTTGGTCTAGTCTTATTTTATGTGTTCTTATAAATTATGGAGTTATGAGAAGAAAGTCAATTGCTCGACTGTAAAAGTACTACTGAGAATAGCAATGATATGAGTCATTCAAATATAGGACTTTATAACCCATGAAATGAGGGCAATCTGAAAAGCAACACATACTTAAGCTAGAGTATGTTATAACATTTTAGGTTCCCATGATCCTGTATTTGCAAATAACTCCAGTACACAAGATTTTTCATCAGCCCAGGAAAAAAAACAATAGTATTTTTTGTTATTTTCATATAAAAATTATCACAAACATCTAGGGGTGAATAGGTCATTTTGTTTGTGCTTGTTACAGAAATATCATGTTGTGTTATGTTACGTTACGATATTTTTGGTACTGGCAACTGAACTCAGGGCCTTGTACTTGCCCAACAGACACTTATGCCACTAAGCTGAATCCTCGCCCCCTACAGAGTATTTTTAAAAGAATATATAAAATTGGGGCCGGGGAGATGGCTCAGTGGAATAAGTACTTCCCTGACAAGCGCAAGGGTCTGAGTTCAATCCCCAGTTCCACTAAAAAAAAAATATATATATATATATATATATATATAATTAAGCGGAATTTGATTAAGTGACATAATTAAAATGGCATCTAAAATCAAATGTTACTATATGAAGATGAGTAAAAACATTTAACTGAAAAAAAAAATTTAACTGCTCTATTTTTTGTGAGGATAAATCCATTTCTTAAAAGTGTTATTTCAATGATCATTTTTATAGATCATACTAAGTTTATACTAAAACTACAAAGTTCATTCCATGTTGAGATTTCTTCTTAATGTAAATCTATACCTAAAAGTAGTACCTTGAAAAACTATACATTTCTTGTGTTTTGTCTCATTGTGACAGGAAATCACTGTATGATTCAGTTGGCCTTGAACTCACTATGTACCCTTGGTTACCCTTGAGCTCACAGCTATCCTCCTGCCTCAGCCTCCCAAGGGCTGGGATTATAGGTGTGTGGCATCATGAAAGGCTCCTATCATTTTATAATTTCCAATGTATTAATGATTTTGTTAATATTCATTTCTACTCAGTGGGAAGTGTGAGAAATAATACCACTACCTTGTCAAGGTGGAGGACACAGCTATAAACCTTCAAACAAATCCACAGTATATTTTTCTTTCATAAGTAACAAAACTGAATTACTTATAGTATACTAGCTTAAAATATAATTGAAATCTCCTTGCTTAAATTTTTTTTTATCTTATTCTTTAAAAAGCAGGCAAGGCTGGCCAAACATCTCAGGGGATTATGCTGTGCCAACCCCGCCCCCAGGCTCCCTGAGAGGGAAATTAAGACTGGGTGTGGTGGCACTCACCTGCAATCCCAGCTCTTGGGAAGCTGTAAACAGGCGAATCACTGAGTCTGATCTAGTAGTGAGACCCTGAACACCCCCATAGACCCTTTCCTAAAATACAAAACAAACAAATAAATAATAAAAGAACTTTTTAAAGAAGAGTCACATGGAGAGAAAACATTCTCTCAGGCTTTCACAGAGAATACATTGGTCAAGCAAAGGCTGTGACTCATCCACATGGCTGACACTGACAAGAGATTTACAAAGTGCGGTACAAGGTTTCAGGGTAAATCCTGAGATTTGACTTACCTTAGCAGATCCAAAAGTTATATTTCTTGTTATATAGGTCTTGCTTTACCTTGGTCTTAGCCATCCAGCAGAAAAGTATACAAACGAGGTATAAAAAGTAAAGCCATATTAATATGCTGAACTGTAAAAGGCTCAAGTTAACAACCTCTGACACTGCCAGTCCTATGGGAAACCCACTACTATTATGGACTATTGGACTACATTGGAATATTTTGCTGAATTCACGCACCTACAATCTTTAAATGGCATGGAATACCCATCTCTGACAAAACTAAACAACTGCATGGTGAGACCCTGTCTCAAAAAGACAAAAAATAAAAAAAAATAAAAAAAAGGGATGAAATATATAAAAGCATACTATTTAGATGCAGAATACATTATAATTTAAAATAATACATTTAAAAGTTTACAAATATTTCAGTGACTTTGCACTAGATCTTTTTTTTTTTTTTCTTTGAGATAGGGTCTCACTATGTAATTCAGGCTGGCCTTGAACTCACTATGTAGCCCAGAATGGCCCTGAATTCATAGTAATCCTCCAGGTGGGATTACAGGTATGTGCCACCATGCCTGGCTGTACTACAAATTATCTTCCTTGACTAGATTTCAAATCCAAATCATCAGACTTTTAGCATCTGCATTTAAAGTAATCCAGTGTTGTAACTACTATGTAGTGTAAAGACACTATGATAAAAACCTAATTATATATTAAACAGCATGTTTATTATATAATTTTGTTTGTAATCTTATTTTTTAAAAAAATATTTTTCCTAAATTTATTTCTCTTTGAGGTAAGGTACTGGGGATTAAAACTAGGCCCCTTGAACTGAGGTACATCTCTAGCTCTTTTTTTTTTTAACTTTTTACTTTGAAACAGGGTCTTACTGAGTCACTAAGTTGCCAGGCTGGGCTAGAACTTCTAATTCTCCTGGCTTAGTCTCCTAGAGTGCTAGAATTATGAATGTATATACCTGATTTTTATTTTACTTCTACACAAATAAAAATTATAGATGATTAAGAGTTGCACTAATATTTTTCAAATACATTAAAAATTCAATCTAAGGAGAAATTAGAAAACTGGATGGTGACAATTATTATGTTTAGGCAGGTATTTATTATGGCTACAAGAAATATCAAAATAATAACTAGCATATACTAAAATTGGAACTTTGTTCCAGGGCTACCTACTCTCACCAGTATCAATGAAAACACTAGAAACATATTCCAAGTAATACTGCATGACATCTCTGATGCAAAATTATGATGTTACTTAACGATGGAATATGGGACGAGGGAGACAGCTCAGCAGCACAGTATGAACTGATCCTGAGTTTGATTCCTGATATGAAAATTAAAAAAAAAAAAGAATATGAAGTCTAAAAGCATTTACAAGTTTTATGCTATACCATTATTTTTTAAACAAAAATGAAACTGTCATTCAAACATTTATGCACACACACACATATACAGGCTAATATACTACTTTTCCTCAACTGACAAATATGAGAAGAAAAAGTTTAAAATTATGTGTATATACCTGATTTTCATTTTACTTCTACACAAATAAACAACATGGTGAAAAACAAAAACTCAAGGCAAGAAAAGGCATCAAAGACTGTAAAAATGTCCAATGAATATAACAAAATAATATTTATTTATTAGTTTCCTTTGAGGCCAAGAAAATAATTACAAAATTTTAAGCCAAAAATAGGGATCACTGGACTAAATTGACAAACACCGTCTTACAAATGTTATAGAGCTGGTGAGATAGCTCAGCAATCTAAGTGCCTGCCTGTTGAGCACAGACCTGGGTTTGATCCCTGGCACTACCTGCCATGCCTGTGCTGATTTGGGGAACAGGGGAGCACTCCTATAATCCAAAACTGGGAAGTCTGAAACAGGAGGATCACTAGAGTCTGAGTTACATAGGAAGACACTGTACCAAATACATTAAAAAAAAAAGAATGCTATAGTTCCTAAGTAACCTCTTATAATGTCAGTAGGGTAGACTATGTGGTTTTTAATCACACACCACACTTTTCTATATTAAAAATTACCTGGATAGAAAGGATAATAAATTTAACCCAAATATCTCCAACTTCTATTCCTCGTAACAAAAGTTATAATATTAGAACAAGCAATTTTTAGTAGAAAAAATAAACTACAATTCATAAAATATAGTTCCAGGCTAGGGAGATAGCTTGGCAGTCTAAGCACCTGCCTGGCAAGTGCAAGGGTCTGGGTTCAATCTCCAGTACTACATGCCTGTGCTGGCCCCAGAAACTCAGGTGTGCTGGGCTGGCCACCAAAAACCAAGTGCAGTGGCACAGGCCTGTAATCCCACTGCTGGGGAGGCTGAGACAGGAGGATCACTGAGTCTGAGCTGCATAGCAAAACCGTGTACCAAATAAACAAATAAAAGATTTTTTAAAATGCAGTTCTAATTCCTAATTAATATAACTATATTTTTATTAAATCAGAAATAGCTTACTAAAATAATCAGAACAGGAATTACTTCTAGATCACTTCTTCTGTCTAAAGTTTCAACAGCAAAATTCAACTGGTCTTATCCTATTGCATAAGAAAATCTAGAGTACTTTTACAAATGAAAATTTTAGTTACATTGAATATTAGATTTTACCAAATTTTCTAATAAATTCAGATTACAAAGTAATATTTCTGCTGCTTAATTTTTTTAACTTACATATTACATAGGAAAATAAAATCTTCTCATTTTTAGTTCTCATCTATTATCCTAAGGCTACAACATATTTGAATGTACAGATAATAAAGTATTCTTTTTAATTTTTTGTATTTAGAACAGGGTCTGCTGGATCTACTACATAAATTAGACTCTTGCCGTCTGTTTTCACCTCCCAAATGCTGAGATTATAAGCGTGCTCCACCATGCCCAGTTTCAATGGTGTCTCAGCTCACCCCGCAGGTGGGACCAGCACGGCATGCTGGGGATCAAAACCTGCCGCTGCGTCTGCTTAAGCAGGCACTTTAATCCACTGAGCTATTTAAGGTGCTCTTTCCTAAAATTATTCTCAATTTTCCATTAAAATGTTATATTTTAAATATAGCTTAAAATTTTAATTTCTAACTTTAGAGTTATTTTACTGTCTCTAAGGGAAACAAATATGTAAAATAAGCAAAGCAAGTATAACTAACATTACACATAGTATAAATATTAATACAATATTAATTCGCACAAATCACAGTAACTTCTGTGAAATACTGCCCTCTATAGGACATTACTTCAAATGACATCGAATTAAATGACAATGACAATTCAATTCATTGAAGTCATGTATAAGCCAGCTCAAGAACTTTGTATTTTCCTGCCTTGTTCCTGAAGCAAAACCCTTTCTCATTTTTGTTTTGTTAGTACATTTACATACTACATGCTTGCATTCCTTGTGGGAGGTTGGTACATGTACATATCACATCTTAATTTCTTTTTTCATTCCCTTTTCCTTCTGTCCCATTCCCCTCCATGCATCCTTTGATCCTCTTTCTTTCTTTCCTTTTCTTTTTTCCTTTATCCCTTTTTTTTTTTTTTTTTTTTTTTTTTTTTTTTTTTTTTTTTTTTTTTTTTTTTTTTTTTTTTTTTTTTTTTTTTTGGTACATGATCTGCAGTAGGTAACATTTACATTCCTTATGTGGAATAACACATCCCAACTCCTTTTCTCATCCCTTACCCCTTCCCTCCCCCTCCATTCCCTTCCTAAGAAGGATCCACCTCCTTACTTTCTATTACCTCTTATTTTGCTCTTTACTTTAACTCTATTTTTCTGATAAAGAGAAATGTAGAGAGAATTACTGAAGGAGAGTAAGAAGGATATTAGAATAATAAATACTTATTAGATATCTTTTATGGCATGGATTGTGCTAAACCCCATAGTTGGCTTGGTTGGAAGACAAAGAGGAACCTTACAATCCTCAGTTTGGAAGTGCCTACAGCAGTGATGGTGAATCTTTTAGAGTTTTCAATGACACAAACAGCCCACTGCAGTATGTGTGCCATATGTTCGCTACCACTAAACTTCAGGCTGGATATAGTACTACTAACCGTAATAGTTAAATGAGGTTCTTCCTGAGATGAAAACTTTGATATGTGAGAAAATATAACTTAAATCATGAGTCTCATAAGATTGCTAGAGAAAATGAACCCAATTTAACATGGCCAACAAGAAAAGAAAAACAGGCCAGGGATACAGCTCAAGAGGTGCAGCGCTTGCCTATCAAGTGGAAGGCCCAGAGTTTTAGTCCTAGTACAAAAACAAAAACAAAAACAAATCACAGAAGGCAAATGTCAAAAAATAAAGATATATGCCTAATTTTTAAAGCATAAATTCCAAAGTTTATTACCTTTATAGGTAACTGTATATTAGATATATACACTTGTTAATTCTGGCTAATGACTTTTTATAAAGTCATATATACCAGGTACTCAAACACATATAAAACATAAATGATGCTGCAAAATCAGATGAATACTAGTATGTTGTACAAAAAGCAAGCTGACTACTGGACAACTATGAAATCACTTTTTGGCTACCAGACGCAAAAAGAATGTTAGTTCTCCTATCTATGCTATTTAACTTTCCAGGTGATACACAAATATAAAACTGTGGACGCCAGTAGATCATCAGACTGCTAGAGTAAACAGAAATACAATTACTAATAAGATTCTGAATAAACATAAAAGATTTCAAGATCTTTGGGCACAAGGAAAAGGAAGGGGACAGATAAGTAAAAACTAAGGAAAGCAGCACCACTGAAACACACTAAATCCTGGGAATTCTTGTGACTAATGTACATCACTCCCTCTGGTGGCCATAAAAGGTTTTAGTTAATGTGAGCAAGAATAGAAGTTGAAGGCAACAGAGAAATAAAATTGGAGGAACTATCCTGGTTAACTTTCATCTACACATCACATATATAAACATCAATTTACAGAGAACACTGAGAGAGAAAGAGAGAGGGGAAGAGTAGGGGAGAGAGAGGGAGAGATCTAAAAAGTAGGACTGAATATATAAGTATATACAGCAAGGGACTTTTCAGTTTAATTGTATAATCTTTATACATTGTTCAAAACTTTATTTGCATATGCTTAAATTGATTTTAATAAGATATTACTGGATAATGTGGAGGAACACTTATACCTTTTCAAAAATGTACCACCAGAATATATTCCCATCTCATTCAGTGTAAAAGTCACAATACTTACAATGGACTATACCAGGTACTCAAACACTATTTTTCTATTTCTCTGTCCCTGTTCCAACTACATATAGCCCTGATAGTTTCTAGGGTACCTCAAGTATGATCCTGCCTTATAATGTATATTGGCTGTTCTCTCTAAAGTCTCCAGAACATTCTTCCTAAATGTATAGCTCACATTTTTACTTCCTCCCAATTTAATTTTCAGTGTCACCTGAGCTTTCCTTGATCATTACATTTAAAAATTGTAACTTCACCCCTTGTATATGCTACTCTTCTTTCCCACTTTTTCTCTACAGTATTAATCACCTTCTAATACATTATATTTCTTAATATACTCTAATATTTACTTGCCTACCTTAATACCATTGCCACGTGCTCCACACACACACAAACACACTCAGCAATTGAGACTGGGCATGGTGGCGCACACCTGTAATCCCAGCTCTTGGGAGGCTGTAAACAGGCAGATAACTATGACTCTGATCTAATAGTGAGATCCTGAACAACCTGTAGACCCTTCCCTAAAATAAAATAAAATAAAAACCAACTTATCATTGCCAGACAATAAGCTACCTAAGAGCAGGGGCTCATCTGCTGTGTTACTAATGGCTTTGTCCCACAGTCTAGATCTATAATTTATACATAATACACATATAATCATAAAATTAGAACAAATGTCTGACTAAAATGAGTAACACCTCACCAGATATTAGCAATAGGAGGGAACACTTATTCTATTTTATGGAATGAAGTGAGGCTCTATTTAAAAATCAAAACTAAAGCCAATTAAGGAGTTTCTCATTCCCTGCTCCCTACAGGTTCTCATCTCCAGCAGACAGGGCTGGCCCACCACTGTGGCCTGGAGAACTCCTTGGCTGCAGACTGTGGGAACACTGGGGAGGATAACCAATACTAGGAGCCAGGAAATGTGTTAACACAGAACCTCCAAAGGGATGCAGATTACTGCCCTGTAGCACGGTCCTATGCTACATAATTATGCCCTAGGAAATGACAGTGTAGGGTGGTCACCACTACAGCCAGGGTTCTCCTGTTCACCAAGGTCCCTCCAAATCACCTGTGTTTTCCTCTTGCTTCTACACATACTGGGCTCTGATTGAGCACCATACTACCATACACTCTTACACTGTACAGTACACACAGCAGCACCACTGACAATGTCCAACAGATACAAGAGTTCCTTCTGCAATTTGTTTGCATCTGCAAATGTTTGCAATGCAAGGTCCTTTGGTATCTGTGAAAACTTTCAACTCAAATGTTTGTAAGTTGGGGACACAATGTACTTGGAACATTAGCCAGAGCAGTAAGGCAAGAGAAATAAATAAAAGGGAAGTCAAATTATCATTAAAGATGATGTGATGCTTTACATAGAAGACCCAAAATTTCATTAAGAGACTCCTAGAATTAATAAACACCTTCAGCAATGCAGTATGATACAAAATCAATACACAAAATTCAATAGCATTCCTGTACAGCAATAAGAAATCCACTGACAAAGAAATTAGGAAAACAGTACTATTCACAATAGCATCATGAAAAATTAAATACAGGAAATTAAATACTTTTACAATGAAAACTATAGTATTCTGAAAAAGGAATTCAAAATGAACAACAGAAAATGAAAGGCCAAGTGTAGTGATACACATCTGTACTTCCATCCCTTGGGAAGTGAGGTAGGAAGATCACTGTAAATTTACCAGCCTGGGCTGTACAGTGAGTTCAGGGCCAGCCTGAACTGCATAGTGAAACCGTATATATAAAAAAAATGGAAAGGCAGAATAAATGTCAAAATGACCATACTTCCAAAACTATTATGCAGGCTTAATGCAATTTAACTTTTAAAAAAAGCATTCTGCACATAACTTAAGAAAACAATTTTAAAATTCATATGGCACCAGAAGAGACTCAGAAAATCAAAAGAAATCTTTGGCAACAAAAACAAAGCAAGAGGCATCACAATTCCAGATTTCAAGTTACATTACAAATCTATGGTGACTAAAAATAGCATGGTACTGCAGAAAAACAGATATGTGGATCAATAAAATAGAATAGAAAGTGCAGAAACACATTCAGCCATCTGACAAAAAAAAGTCAAAAACATTATCCTGGAGGAAAGACAGATTGTACTAAACAGTGATAGAAAATGGGCAATCCACATGCAAAAGACTGAATTGAGCAGTATCTCATAGCAAGTACCAAACTAAAATCAAAATGGAACAAAGATCTAAATATTAAAACAAAAACACTTTGCTGGTAGAAATAGAAAACCTTTTAAATTCAGAGGCAAGTTTCTGAATAGACCCCAGCTACACAAGAAATACATCAAGACTAAAAATGAAGGGCCAGCTAAATAGCTCAGTGGACTAAAGCACCTGTAAGCAGCAGCAGGGGCTGGGAGTGTGATCCCTGGGCTTGCCATGCCAGCCCCTAGGGTGTGCTGAGATGGCAATTGAGATTGTGGTAGTGCACACCTGTAATCCCAGCTCCTGGGAGGCTGTAAACAGAGAATCACTATGAGTCCACCCTAGTAGTGAGACTCTGAACACCCTGTAGATCCTTACCTAAAATACAGAATAAATTAATTTTAAAAAATCAGCAACTAAAATGTATAGATATTTCCTAGAAAAAGAAGTACAAATGACCACTAAATACATGAAAAAAAGTTCAGTATTTCTGGCTATTAGAGAAATTAAAATCAAAACAACACTGAGATTCTGTCTTATTCCATAAAGAATTGCTATCATCAAGATAACAATGAATGCTGGCAAAACTTCAGGGAAAAGGGAAGCCTTCTGTTACGGTTTGTGTCTAGTTGTTCCCCCAAAGCCTCATGCAGTCAGTCATGGGGTGGGGACTTCTAAAGTTTGTGATTAATTCATGATCCACTGGGATTATGTGTGACCCAAAGCCAGGATTATGGGTCTTAGTACTGCTGGGATTATGGGTGTGAGTACTACATCCCACCCGGAGATGGAGACCCTGACTATAATATAACAGGAAGAGAGACAGACTTTCTTCAGCGATTGCTCTTTGCTCTTTGTTTTCATTGTTGCTGTTCCGCTGCCATGAACTCCTGCTCTCTGCCATGTGCCCCTCTGCCTTGGAGCCAACTGAATATGGACTGAAACCCACAGTAACTGTGAGCTAAATAAACCTTTCCTTCCTTCATTTTGGATGTTGGATTTGTCCCAATAATGAAAGAAGAGTAACTAAGACACCTTCTATATATATTGTTAGTGGGAATGTAAACTAGTATAGCCACTAGGGAAATCAGTATGGACAATTCTCAAAATCTAAAAATAGAAATTCCATTTTACCCAGGTATTCTCCTTCAAAGTGTCTTCCCAAAAAGTTACAGACATTATGTTACAGTGATACATGCATACTCATGTTTATAGCAGCACAATTCAAAATATTGATGTGCTATTTATACATAATTGTACTACTCTGCTATGAAGGATAAATTTCAAATCATTTGTAGGAAAAGATAATGTACCTTTGATGGTAATGTTTAGTGAAATAAATGAGACACAAAAGCTTAAATATCACATGGTTTGTCTTATATGAGAAATCTGAATTATAAATAAAGAGAAAAATAAAAGATAATGGAAAATAGGGAGATAAATCTTTTTCAAAGGGGAAGAGGAGCAAGAAAAGGAGGGAGGGGAAGGGAGAAAGAAGGGGCCATAAAAAATTAAGATGTGCTATGGACATGTACCAACTCTCCACAATGAATGTAATCATTCTGCATTGCAGACATGCACTAATAAAAATTTAATGAAAGAGAAAAATAAAGGTAGGTAATAGGAAATAGGGAAACAAGTCTTTCACAAATGGGAAGGTGACCAAAAGATGGAGGAAGGTAGAAGGGAAGAATGGAGAAGAGAAACAACAACAACACAGACACACACACACACACACACACACACACACACACACACACACCCAACAGAACCTACCTCAGCTTGTAAGTAGAGCAAAAATTTCAGACCTTCCAGTTTTTGAAAATAAATGAATAAATGAATAAATGAATAAATGAAGGGGAAAAGGAAAGCCTTTACTTATAGCTGAATGTTAAATAATAAATGTAGAAATAGAATGGAGTTACAAAATCATTACCATAAGTTAAAACTACTAGGTGATATCTGATTAGGAAAAGAATATTTATACAGCCTCAAAGTATCTTCTCAACACAAACAACAAACACACCAAAAGAGAAATTATGGAAACTACACCTTTCACAATAACATCCCAAAAAGTGAAATACTTAGGAATCAATCTCACAAAGGAAGTAAAAGATTTACACAGCAAAAATTGTAGAACTCTGAAAAAAGGGATCAAAGATTTCAGAAAATGGAAAGATATTCCTTGCTCCTGGACAGGAAGAACCAACATTGTGAAAATGGCTATACTCCCAAACATGTGGTACGTATTCAACGCAATACCAATTAAAATACTATTAGTATACCTCACAGATCTAGGAAAAACATTCCTAAAGTTCATCTGGAACCAGAAGAGATCTAGAATAACAAAAGCAATCCTGGGTAACAATGGAAAGGCAGGAGACACAATCCCTGACTTGAAATTATACTACAAAGCTACTGTAATAAAATTAGTATGGTACTGGCAAAAAAAAACCAAACAGACCTGAGGATCAATGGAACAGATTAGAAGATGTAGATGCAACTACAAACATACTACCTACCTTAAGTTTAACAAAGGGGCCAAACATGTTCATTAGAAGAAAGATAGCCTCTTTAATAAATGGTGCAGGAAAAACTGGCTTTCCACATGCCAAAGGCTTAAAATAGACCCATGCTTATCACCATGCACAAAACTACACTCAAAATGGATCAAAGATTTAAATGTTAAAACTGACACACTAAATCTTCTGGAAGAGAAAGTAGGTAGAAACCCTAAGGACACAGAGTTCATGAACAAAAATCAAACTTCATGGGAGGTACTTGAGAAAATCAACAATTGGGATCTCATCTTTTCAAGAAGTCTCTGTATGTCAAAAGAAAACCCATGAAGTGGGAAACAATTATAGCAGACTGCCCTTCAGACAGAGGACTTCTATCGAGAACATATAAAGAATTTAAAAAATCAGAAATTCAAACACCCAATCCAAAAATGGGCATCTGAGATGAATGAATATACACTTCACAAATAGAGACACAAATGGCAAATAAATATATGAAAAACTATTCAACATCATTGGTCATTCAGAAATAAAAATTAAACACTGAGGTACCATCTTACACAAGAAAGAAGGACTATCACCAAGAAGTCAACCAATAACAAATGCTGCAGAGGCTGTGGGGAAAAAGGAACCCTTCTCCATTGTTGGTGGGAGTGTAGGCTGGTACAACCATTATGGAAATCAGTATGGAAATTTCTCAAAAAGCTAGGATTGCAGGTCCCATTCAGGCCAACAGCTATGCCCCTCATAAGTATTTTTCCAAAAGAACTGAAATCATCATACTACAGTAATAAATGTACATCCATATTTATAGCAGCAAAATCTGTCATAGCTAACTCTGGGAAACAACCTAAATGTCCATCAACTGAAGAATAGATAAAAAAAAAAAGATATGGTATTTTTATACAACAGAGCATTATTTAGCTACAAAAAAAGATAAATTTGAGGCTTTTGCAGACAAAAGGATGCAGCTACAGACTATATTGATAAGTGAAATAAATCAGATCCACATGTAAAAATATTATCTCACTAGTGTGAGAACCTGAAAGAGTAATAAAAATGTAAAAGGTACAACAGATAGTGCAAAAAGGAAAGAACTTAATAGGAAGGAAAAACTGGGATGAGGGAAAGGACAAACAAAAGAAGGAAAAAGACATATTTAGGTACATATGCATAATAGTTTAGATAATTGTATTGCTGATACCTGCTGCTCTTTTGAAAAAAAAAAGTTAATGCTTAAAACTTTTTTTTTACTCTATTTTTTTTCCTGTTTCAATTTCTCATAAGTTTTGTTACTGTTTTGTTTAAATGAACCTTACACATTTATATCTGGTGATGTGAACAACTAATTTAAAGATAGCATCATGTGATACAGCTACCATTATTGAATTCCTATTACTTTATTTAATGAAATCTTATATCATTGCTAACACTTTTTTCTATCACTATTTTATATTCTTTTTTTGTTTGTTTGTTTGGTTTTTTTTTTGGAACCAGGGGTTGAATTCAGGTTCTTGCGTTTGTCAGGGAAGCGTTTATTCCACTGGGCCATCTCCCCAGCCCATATTTTATATTCTTTAAAAATAAAAAACCATAATCTATCTTTTTACAAGTTATTTTCAATTCTGAACCAAAAAGGGAACTTTTAAATAGAGAAACCTGGCAGATAGCACCACTAACCAAGTGATCAAAGTTAAGATCATCAACACTAGGACAAACAGATTTGTACTTGGTGTGATGCACTGAAGTATTCCTCCTAAAAATGCATATACCCTGATCGAAAAGGCAGTAAAGAGCAAACCCAAAATGAGGTCTTCTTCACAAAACAAATGGTCTACATCAGCAGTGCTGAACCTATAGCATGTGTACTATGGGGGCTGTGTGTATAATTAAAAGTTCTAAAAGGTTCACCATCTCAAAAGATATCACAGGCAAGAAAGAAAAATACCAGGTGTTTGGTGAACATCTATAATGCTAGCAACTTGGGAAGCTGAGGCAAAGTGGGAGGGAATTAGCCAAGAGAACCAGCTCATGAATTCCTCTTTACAATTAGATTCCAATGTTACAATATTTTTAGAATACTGTATTAAAGAATGTTTTATATACATAAAGTAAGGAATTTATTTTAAAACATAAAATAAAGAATGTTTATTATTTAACAGGCACAGGGACTAGGGTTCAATCTCCACTGTGCTGTGCTGGTCCCATCCCTGGGGCAAACTGAGATGGTGACTGAGATGAGCATGGTAGCACACACCTGTCATCCCAGCGCATGGGAGGTTGAAAACAGGAGGATCACTATGAGTCCAATCTGTGTAGTGTGTGTAGTCCCTGTACTAAAATACATTTAAAAAAATTAAAATAAATTTATGTATTAAATAATTCATTAATAAATATGAAAGTACTTTGGTTCTGTTTGGTTTAGAATGTATATATTCCACAGATAAGATTTAGATTTTATATCATTTTTCTGTTTTGATTTTTTGAGACAGGATCTTCCTATAATTCACACTGTCATTGAACTCACTATGTAGCCTATGCTAGCCTCCTGCCTCCCAAGTGCTGATAACAGGCATGCACCACCATGCCAAGCTGAGATTTAGGTATTTTTAAAAAGCATACTTAACATCTATTTGAAGTTCCACATGAAAAAAATACCTAACCATATGAAATCTCCAAGAAGTTATAGGGTAATAGTTAATAGACTCTTACTGAGCAATTAAGATACTGAATGTGAGAAATCCTGCCATTTACCAGAATTTATCTATTGAAATGCCTTTATAGGCAGGCATCGAAATAGCCAACTATAAATCAACAGGGATTGGTTGAGGCCACACTGCATATAAAACTTCCCTACCTAAAGGCACTCACATTAAGTTTTATTTCATTTTTAAAAAACACTGTGCTCCATTTGTTCAGTCTAACTAAAAGGATATCTGTTTTTATCTTTGAATTTCAGATATGAAGCCCTTCTGACTTTTATCATACACACTTAGATGAATACATAGTATCTTGTAACAGATAATGAAAGGAAAATTTTCTGAAAATGAATTATTATGATTTAGATCTGGGGTATCCCTCAAAAGCCTCATGGATTTGGAAGGGGACTATACTTGCTAGTGGGTCAAGTTTGGGTAGAGGAGGATCACTGGGATCACGACCTGGATCCTCCCTTTGTTCTCTCCACTTCCTGGCCATCATGACCCTGCTGATGAGCAGCTTTCCTTTGCATATCAGGGCCTCCCGTCATGACTCTTCTGCATTTAATCCCACCATCCATGGACTGCAACTTCTGAAACTATAGGCCAAAATAAGCTCTGCTTTAATTTGTGAGTGTCACAGATATTCTGTGACAGTAACGAAAAGTGACTAAGACACAGATACTCAGGCACATCAAAAACATGAGATTCTTCACTGAATTCCAAAAGACAGACATACAACTGAAGATATGTTAGTTTAACTATCTCCTTTTTTGTATTCTTAAGATGAACGTGAGCATATCGTAACATTTTTTTTTTCATGTATTTAGTACAGAGTCTAGAGGATCTCACTACACAGATCGGATTTGTAGTGATCCTCCTGTTTTCAGTCTCCCAAGTGCTGGGATTACAGGATTGCAGTGTGCCACCACGCCCAGTCTCAGTTGCCATCTCAGCATGCTCTGAGGGTAGAGCTGGCATGACACGCAGGGGATTGAACCCTGGTCACCGCATCTGCCTAAGCAGGTGCTTTAACCTGCTGAGTTATCTGGGCAGCCCTCATAATACATATTTTAAGGCTCCTAACAACCATGAGATTTTAAAATTCCATGACTGATGAAACAAAATTTCTAGGGCAAGCTATGTTGATACAAATCTATAATCATAGCTGCTTGGTAGGCTGAAGGAGGATTGCAAGTTTAAAAGCAGCCTGGGAAACTTAGTAAGACTCTGTCTCAAAAAGATAAAGAACTACAGATGTAAAAAGTATTGAGGTTCAATTATTAGTACTTCCAAAAAAAAAAAAGTAAAACTATCTTCACATTTATAACTATGTATCCATAAATAATTTAATTATTGCTAAAATATTGAAAATTACTGAATTCACTACCAAGAAGTTTGGTCTAAATATCTTGGTTGAACGGGGCCAGGAAGATAGCTCAGTAGAATAAGTGTTTGCCTGGCAAGCGTAGGGTCCTAAGTTCAATCCCTGGTACTGCAAAAAAAAATAAGTATCTTGGTTGAAAACAATTATTTGCATTTGCATTCATTACAAAGCAACCTCTATTGTATACAATGCTTGTCAGCCAAGTTTTAAAGTACTTTTAAATAGTAGACTATATCAAGGTGAATAATATCCAATGCCTCCAAAGGAATTTTATTTCACTGGGCTCCCTAGCATTTACTTTATGTTAGACCATTAAACATGTATGCTGTATCTTCTCTAGTATGATTTACACTATATGACAAATAATGTCATCTTTATCTTTACCCATATCAATAAGCATTTTGAGCTGAAGGTGCTCAGAGAAAAAAATCCTTGGAAAATTTTCCCTTTCCCAAGGTAACGATGATTCCAAGATAAACTCTTTAAAATTCTGAAATGAATTAAGCTCTTACATGATTGAAACTATATTCAGAGAGATTCTAACAGTGTCAACATCCAGTTATGTTACTATTTAAACAATAGTATCCTCATATAAACAATGAAATAACTTTATAGTCTTCTGAGGAGGTAAATTTAAAGCATGTTACTTAAGGTAAAGTGTGGAACTAAGCATTTAAGAAAAAGATAAGTTGGGAAAGTATTATGTATAATCATTAAATCTTACCTGAGGATTCCAATCTGGGTCTAATTTTTTAACTACTGCAATATATTCTTGCATTGCCTGGGTGGGGCTTGAGTCACCAAGTGCTTTCCATGCTTCCCTACAGTACAGAATATTCAAAATGGCCTGTCATTAGCTATGTAAATAATGGAGCATACTTTTTATTATTAAAAATTACATACACATTTCAAGGGGTTGAGGACATAGCTATGCAGAAAGAAAGAGCTCTGCTTGCATTTATGCTGACCTACAACTTTACAAACTTCATTCCACCTAAGATGCCTTTTGGGAAATTTCTTTTGTAATTGCCCCCTCTAACAGCAGATACATTGCATATCCATGAATTTTAGAAGATCACAGTCACTGTAACCTAAGACTTTTTTTTTTAACCTAAGACTTTAATCAAGCCCCTAAATCTAGGTTTCACCCCTAATGACAACTTGTACCTATGGTCTACAGAATAATAAAAAGTAGCTCCTATGTTATAAATTAACTGTGTTCATGGCAGTGTGAGGTATGGAAACCAATCATCACACAAGAAACAATATTTCCTGGAGGAAAGTATATCAAATTTATTACTACAGATTCTAGAAATATACCTTCCCCTTCTGTTCTTATTTTATCTATAAACTACAGAGTGTGAACAAATTGTAAACATGTAAATAAAATGTATTACAGTAAAAGATACACTGGCATTATTCCCCCTCAAAACATGTAAATAAAATTGTAAACATGTTAATAAAATGTATTACAGTAAAAGATACATTGGCATTATTCCCCCTCTGTTATTTCGAACAGACTTATTTAATCATTCTTGCTACTTTTTGGAGCAATTCTAGAAGTCCTCTTTTGCATCTCTACAAGAGGTGATAAAAATTATGGCCAATGCTGCTGCCAAGTGCCAGCCAACCAAAAGCCAGGCTTCTAAACACAGCACAGTACATCCTCATCTACCTTCTGGCTCTTCCCCAAGTGCAGGGAAAGTTTTGAACTTAGGACCTTAAGGCAGCCATGATAGGGCAAAAAAAAAACAAAAAAACTCATGGTAATGGACTTTCAGAATGTCTTCAGAAAGTAGCCAGAGTGAGGGGATATGTATTCAAAGTTAAGAGGCAGGATTTTGAAACGAATTAATATCAATGTGTCTTTTATAAAACAAATACTTTTTAAAATTTAAACATTGTGTTTTTCCATCAGATTCAAAATGACATATCTTGAGGCCTCATTTAGGGACTTCAAAAATGAGAGGTAGCAAGGGAAAACAAAAATTACAAATGAGTAAGACCGTAGGTGCCAGGCATGGTGGGGCATAGCTGTACTCTCAGCACTTAGGAGACTGAGGCAGGAGGACCACTGAGCATTTAAGGTCAGCCTGGGCTACATCATGAGTTCAAAGGAGACTGAACTACATAGCAAAAACCTATATCAGAAAAAAAAAAAAAAAAGGTAGGAATTTCCAATCATACACAAAGTATAATCAAAAAATATGGTGAATGTTTAAATTTTAAAAATATTTTGTTACAGTAAGACACCTTGCCAGTAACTAACGGCCCTCAAAACTGTGACCTCAAATAAACTTTGCTTTCTTTAACTTTGGGCATTAGCTATTTTGCATCAGCAACGAAAAAAGTAACTAAGACACTGCTTCTACCTATAGCCAGGAGATCATGCAAAGACTGAAACTTCTAAAATGTGAGCCAAAATAAAACTTCTCCTTAAGTTCTAGGTATCAGGTATTTTGTTCCAATGAAGTGATTTAAGACAGACCTTACAAATACGAGGGTACCTCTCATTGTAAAATTTTAAGAAGTTAGGTGACTATAATCCTCTTCATGTATCCAGAGAAGTGGAGTAAGTCAGTATCTTATTTGGGGATGTTTTTCTCCCTTCTTCCCAAGAAATTATTATAAACTTTTTCCTTGTGGTATGGATGCAGCAAGAGACAATGACTATTCAGAAATAAGGAGATAAAATGGACACAGGGAAAAGAGTACAAAATGGGGATTTATCCTGTTTTCCCCTTTCATTTTCTTGGTTAGCTTTCAAAGATGACTCAAGATGGGGAAAATGGTGACACAGTAGGGCCTATATGATATGAAAAAAGAAATCTTATGCAATAGCTCTGACAGGTACTCTCATACATATTCCTATATAAAGAATGTAGTCTACTGTGACCTGCTTATATACCACCTTCACTGTGTAAGAATCCTTCAGGGGATTAGCTAAAAGCAAATTCTTTTAATCCTTCCCCTAAATGCCTAACCTTAGCGAAGTGTATAACAGAAGGATTAACAGAAAAATAATTCTTTAATCTGCTTTCCACTTTGTAATTCCTAAACACCCAAATCATTTCCAACAACATTCTTAAAGATCCTAAGAATGATCTAAGCATGTAGCACACACCCAGCACTCAGGGAGGCCAAGGCAGAAGGATGGCAAGTATTAGCCCAGACTGGACAGCTTAGCAAGACTCTCAAAATTGAAAAAATTTTCCCCACTACTACAAAAGCAAGCAAGCAAACAAATGGATTCAAAGAATTTCTTACCATTTTTGCTTTCCTTCGAAATCAAAGAAGCCTGGTTTAGGAGTACTGCAATTTCCAACTCTGACCTAAACAAGGAGGTAAAAAACATCAAGAACTTACTTTTCAAAGAAGTGTCTAACAATGTATTTTTTCAACTTTAATATGTTTGTTTAGCAACTCTAAATTACAAAATATTCTCACATATATAAAATTACAAAAGTTAATATTCTTTGCTAACCAAATGAAAACCACAAACCAAACTTTAGGTATATGTAGCTTAGACTTATTGAATAAAATATTGTTATCTAATATTTTATACAGAAAAATATGGGTGACAAATGCTTTCATTGCTCAATAGACTTAATTTTAAGATTCAATTATAGATAATAGTTTTTACTACCATTATAAAAGAGAAAAATTTTAAACATGTAATAAACTTAAGGTTGTTTTTCATAATTCATATGAATGTTTCCTCATGCTGATACTCTTAATACTAGCAGCAATTTATATCTCCCAGAATTTAGAATAAAGTGTATTGTTTTGAAACTCAACATAAATTTAGATGCTAAAAAATTTCAGGGATCTCAGCAAAAATACAAACTCTATTCCATAATAAACTCTTGTTTGTGGTCAATCATTTTGTCCTTTTTTTTTTGAGACAAGGTCTAACTACAAGATTAGCCTGAAATCTAAATTTAAATGAATGATGTTTTTCATACTATTATACTAAAGACTATTGTTCTGATTTGTACTTTGAATGGATCCTTTATCTATGCATAATTTGTAACTTACTCAATGAATTATTTAGAAAATACAGTTCAGTGAGACATGGAGATTTTCCAAATGTTGACGTAACTTCACATTAGTTATTGTAACCATTTATCTTTAATTTTTTTAAGTGCAGAAACTGTCAAGCTCACATTGGCAGATTTTCCTAACTTCTAATTTTCACTTGAAAGTTCAAATATTTTCATTGGCAACAGACATTCACAGTTGTTCTCCTTGAAGTAACAGGCTCCACTTTTTCATTTCACTTCGAAGAGACTACATTCCAAACAGTACTCAAATCTCAATACATGTAACTTATCTGTGAGTTTTTTTTTAAGTAAAAATAATATTCCATTCAAAAAAATGGGGAGGTCAGTTTGGAACCCAGAAATGACAGTGATTTCCCACATAATCACGATTTCAGTATGCAGCTGAAGCACCTCCTACCCTTGTACTCCAAGGTTAATATTTAATAAAAATAATTTATACTGCTTCAAGACATTCAGCTGATTTTGAAGCTGATTTTTGGGGAGGAGGGGGAAGGTAGGAGATGGGTCTCACTACACAGCTCTGGCTGGCTATGAACTCACCATGTACGTCAGGCTGAGCTCAAACTTACAATATGCTCTTGCCATGAAAGAATAACTCTAGTAGCAGTTTTTATACTTTGGGGATATTATAATCCTTTTACCTTCAGAAATCAAAAACCCTAAAGAACTTTGGTTCCTGTGAATTCTATGTATTGATATTTACTATAAGTTAAAACAGCTATTTTAAAACATATTCATTTGAAAATTACAGTAAAGCTGTCACATGTTAACATAAATTTTAAAGTTTATGAAAATTTTAAATACTGAGTGCTGGGATTATAGGCATGCACCAGCACACCTGGGCCAAGCTGGCATTTAAAATTGTTACTCTAGGTACATAGTTGTTAAAAAAAAAAAAAAAATGCCTTGATTTAAGTTAAAGTATTAACAGTTTTATCTATTGGGCCAGCATAAGAAAATAGTTTTGATCTTACAGATTCCCTGAGAGTCTTAGGGATTTATAGTGGTCTATGGGCCACAATTTGATAAATGCCTTAAAGATGGCTGAGCCATGACATGGAAAAATAGAGGCCCTTGGGCGGTCTCATGAAGTAGAGCCACTCTAACCTGTAGATCACTGACTTTCAGATCATCATGTGAGACAAAAGCTTCATCATGTGAGACAGAGTTTCAACAGCTGACTTTGTATTCTAAACAACACAGAAACTTTTATAATTTCCAAGTTCAAATAGTTCTGGATCTAGAAGACTGGGGAAAATAAAATTGAAGGTTTTAGGACATCATGAATTGCAGTGTCCAAAACTTATACACACCATAAATATCTTAACACTGTTCTCTAAGACAGACATAAAATATATCCAGTGCTCTTAAAACAGTATTTCAACAAAGGCTGTCAATGACAAAATGTAAATGAATCAAGTGTGCCAAAGTTAAAGAAACAAGACATGCAGAGTATCTTCACTTGTGCCACTACTGAAGGTTCTTATGAAACGAACTTGACAGAATTTGGAATTTGCATTGCCCTACAGTTTTGTAGGTGTTTGTTTGTTTGTTTGTTTTTTGTGCTGGAAAAGTGTAGGCTAAGACATAGAAGGAGCAAACACTTAATTGATTGCCAGCTGACAGTTGGACTATATTTCATTTGGAAATAAGATACTAATGATGACTCCAGTGTTGATAAAGATATGTCCAAAGAAAGGAAAGGAAAATCTAGGGAATTTAGAGAAAGATTTGCAACAGGTCCTAGCAACAATAATCATTATACTCATTAAATATTTGAAAGTTTCTAATGTTACTAAGACAAAGTAAATGACCAAAATAAAAACAGATACAGAACTTTTGCAAGGAAGCTAATTCCAAGGGAAAATTTTCATTCAACACTATCAGTTATACCATTTGTACCCATAGATCTGATTTCTCAAATCACATTAACTGGAATCAGTCTTCAAAAAAAGTTTACTTCTATTCAGCATATTCAGCTTAAGAACACAGGGGGACGCCCCTACACATCACTATTTTTAAAAAAATACTGGGAAAAACATGTAATTACATCAAAAAACGTTTTTAGGGGCCAGGGAGATGGCTCAGTAGAGTAAGCACTTCCCTGGCAAGGGCAAGGGCCTAAATTCAATCCCTGGTTCTGCAGTCAAATGCTCTACCACTGAGCTATACCCCCTCTGTAAATCCCTGATTCTGCCAAAAAAAAGTTTTTAGTAAGATAAAATAGGCTATTATCCAGAACTTCTTTTCCTCCAGTGTTCTAAGGAGTTGTAGTTTTCCTGAGCTGTTACTTTTTATTTTGGTACCAGGGATTGAACTCAGGACTTTATGATTGCCAGGCAGGCATTTATTCTGCTGAGCTAGCTCCTTGGCCCTTGAGCTGTTACTTCTGTTGGCAATTTTTCACGTGTTTATAGATAGATCCTTGGAGCACTTAGTAAGTCTTTTAAGGTCAAGTGTCATGATGCTTTTTGTGTTTTGTATTCTCTGCAGACATGACACTCCAAGTGTTTGCAGATAAATATTTGTTAATTATGATAAAGCAATTATTTTTCATTCTGGTTCCTAAACAATGACTCCTTGAATGACAAATTAAAAGTGGCTTCTACGAGTAGCCCATACATTTTCTTACTCCCGGGTAAGGCTAAAAGCTTTAGACAAGAGTAAAGAGTTATAATGTAGTTCTGACTGATTTATCCAGGACTCTACATTAAACTGTCTGCTCTTGGATTTACCTTTCCTTTTCTGAAGATTGCTTTGTCTGGTGTTTACTACTTCTAAAATATTTATGGTTATACATAAAAACATATTCAATTCAAACATAAGTCAAAGATATTTAGGGTTTAAAAAGAAACACTTAAAGTTGTAACACTTTATTACAGCGATATTCTCTTAGTTATCAAAATATTTTTATAAGCATTACCACACATATTTCCACATGGCCTTTCAGCAAGAGTAAATGCTGTCTTATTTCATTATCCTTATTTTGTAAAGATTTTGTAGTAAAGTAAAAGGTCACTAAGTCAGAGGAGACTGAGAAACACTCATTCGGAGTCCAGCTACATAAAATATATTTCCTAAGAAAGGAGACAAATCTGTCCCATTTCTAGCACGGTTGATCATCAAATAAACTTCATCATGCCTGGCCGTACACCATGCACGTTTGCTCTCAGTTTTCGAGGAACGCTGAGAGGGGCCCACGCCTCCGTCGCATCCACTCCGTCCCTATCACACCCATTCCTTCATTATTTTACCTGCTTGTACCTGGCATACAGGTACAGGAGCTGCTCCCTGCTGGCCACCTGAATCAGGCCTTGGAGGTGTGTGGCAGCCTTCTCAAACAATTCCGTCAGGCTCCTGGACGCCTCGGTCTCGGGGGCCTGGGGCGACTCCACGTCGCCAGAGTCATCCCCGGAGCTCAGCTCTCCACCACTGTGACCCGCGATGGCCTCCGCGGTGAGGAACGGTGTGGCCATGGCTCCTCTCGGGGTGGGGACCACCCTCTTCCTATCTGCTGTTACGCGGACTCGGGGCCTGGCCTACCCGTCTGGGACCCCAACTCGCTCACTCAGCGCCCTACACCTAACTCAGCGGCCGCCTGGCCGATCGGAGTCCCCGGTGCACTGGGCCACCTCCGCGGCTTCCGCAGCTGCCCCTTTCCCCTTAGGGTTCCTCCACGTAACAGAGGTCTCGGGGGTCGCGGCAGCGAGGCCTGGGTCGGCTCGGGTGGAAGTGCCGGGAGGACCGCAGCGCGCGCGCCGGCCGAGAGGCCCGCGGCTTCGGGGCTGGGCGGAGCGAGCAGGAGGCGGGGGTTGGGGTTGGCCGCGCGCCGGGGAGGACGTCCCTCCCCACTCCCCACTCCACCCCCCCCGAGGACTGGGGACCTCACCGGGAGGAGGCCACCTGGAGAATACGCCCACAGTCGTTGGAGGTGCCGCGAGTTGAGATCTGTCAAACTCGAGAACCTGCGGTCCGGATAGGCCAAGGGGGGGGGGGGGGAGCCAGAAGGGGTGGGGTCGTTTGTGGTGTAGCGGTAGGAACCGAGCCGTGGGAAACCTGTGGCCGAGGACGAAGGTTCCGGATGCTCCAGTTTCACCCACATGATGTGTGGGACGCTCTCCAACAGACATGCGCGTGCAACTGTAGCTTGAGAGTTTGGGTGGTTTTGTTTTGTTTGGTACCGGAAATGGATCTCACAACCTTGAGCTTGCCGGGCAGGTGCTTGTACCGCTGAACTAGCGAGGTGTGGGCTTTGCTCTCCTACGGTGTTCGTGAAGGGTCCAGTACTCATCTTTCTGTCTTGCTTTCCAGTGCTGCACCTGTCATCTCTCAAGGCTCTGAGAATAGGCTTTATGGAAATATCCCTCAACTTCCTTAGCACAGTTTACTGAGCTTAGCCTCTGCCACTGTGCTTTGCAGGCACAAAGCAAAAAGTATGACATAGTTCTAGTGTTGTGGGAATTTCAGAAATTTCAGATTTCATGTTGGTGGAGCAAGAAACCTAGGGGGCACTCCAAGAGATAGGGGAAGCCAAGCTATTTATCATGCCTGCCAACCTTAAGGTCCTGACTTTCCTTTTTAGTAGTACAGTTAGAAACAAAGGATCTGAGTCATCCCCTCCTCTTGGTTCCACCGTAAATGCCACACCACTGTAGTGATTATCCATGCTTCCATAATCCTAAAAAGAGGCGGCACAGTTAGAAACAGTGAAATTGTATGAGCTATTCCTTTCAACCACAAGCACACCACCACCCTAATGATTGTCAAGGTTTAAATTTAGGAGGTCACAATGCCAGAAGCAGATTATCAACAGTGAGAATGACAGTAGGGGGGACCTTGCATCAGAAGCATTTACCCTGTAAATAATGGAAACTGAGTTTTCCAGTCCTTCTTCCTGTTCCTGCTACTGCCCCATGATTTTCAATAAAGGTAGCTACTTACTACATACTATGAAGGGTACACTTAGCAATCCTTGTCTCACAGAAAAACCTGAACTATTTTTGGCCCTCTCAACTGTAACAGTTGTGTCTTAAAGGAACTTACAAAACTACATGGCATGCGTGTGTGTGTGTGTGTGTGTGTGTGTGTGTGCACTTTAGGTAGTTAAATTAGATAAAAATATACAGAGAAAGATTGGGCCCTCAGAAAAAGGTACAGAAAATTAAGACATCAGAATTGTGGCTGGAAGTAAATCTGAAGAGAACAAGAGCTTAGGATGGAAAAGCAATAGCAAATCCTGCTTGCCTTCTTGAGATAAACAACAATTTAAGACTATACAGTGATTAGCACCACTTGGTATACTGAGTCCAGATAGGCATCAGACTCATAGGTGAGTGGCCAGAACATCTGTACCTTTGGTGCCCTTCCTTTCTGCCTTTGTTTTTTCCATGCCATGTTCTTGTTATATGTCTGTCTTCTTTGCCTATTGGATCGCTATTAGCTAAGTGGCTCTGCATGTAATCCTATAGGTTGATCATAGTCCTATACTGTTGTACCTTTGGTTTGATTTTGCTGTATGATTTACCCCTGGCAAAGGCCCTCAATGGTCATCCATTTAGGACCCTTCCTGGAAATCCTGGAGCTATTCTTCTTCTCTTATTTCCAACAAAACTCCCCAGTCTTCCTCCTTTGACTCACAAGTTCATTCTTGTGAGAATGTCCAACTTGGCACATTTACCATCCAATAGGTCTGGAGTTATATTTGCCCTGCATCATTACTGGAGGTTCCACCTAGAAAATTGGAAGGTTTGCTTTTGTTTCATGGCACCCCTAAAATGTAATTCTGAATTGTGATGCATTTATGTAATTGAACATTGTCATCCCTTGTTTATTGGTTGCTTGTGACTTATTAAAATGATGGTAGATACTCTGGTTTTGCTTCAGATCGTATAAGTCTTTCCCCTTAGAATGATAGTAGATTTAAGTAGACAGCATGGAAAAATCATAATGCCTTTTATATATAAAGGCTTTCTTTGATAGAACAGCTTTTATTTTGCAAATCACATCTTGTGTTTCTCCCTTCACTTGCTTGAAGGTTATGAGTTGGTTTAATCTCTCATCAAGGCAGCATTTTGGAATTTCATTGGGGAGGTTCATAGTTCATGCTTTAGAGTGCATCTAAAATTTCAGCTGGAGGCTGCTGAGACAGGAAACAGGGCATGGTAAAGCTGGCTGGAGAAATAGGCATGACTTGTTAATGACAAATGCACTTCTCTCAAGAACTCAAGAGCTGTGAATAGAACAGCCTAGACCTGCAATCAGCCCACAAAGGAGGAGGTATAAAAAGGCAGTCACCACTGGCTCTGCTCTACCATGTTGTTTCACAGAAGTCTCCACTCTTTCTGGAGAGTGTCCCCTTTTTCTTACTTTGTCTTTGCCCAAACTCACTCTGCAAAGCATGTTTTTTCCCTACCTTTAATAAATATAAAACTTGGCTACTGTTTATGCCTGTTTTGATAACTGTTTGTTCAGGGCAGAAAGAACCTGGAAGCTACTCCTTAGAAGAGACTCCAGTGCCCACAAGCCTGTAGCAACGTGGGGCAGTTCATCTCTGTAGGAATGTTGTTCTCAGTATCAAAAACTGGTAATGTTTTTGTGTTTCTCTTTGCAACCTTGCTGTTCTTTTTCCTTTCCAATGAAACTCTCCTAAACCCTTGAAAAAAATAATTGCTCACATATGAGGGCACCAAAAACAGGTGTTTCTTCTAGACCACATACTTCCATATCTGAGTTAAAAAGAAATGAAAATCGTGCTCTTCCAAAAAGACATAAGGGCATGGATGCCCCATTGTCTGGATAGGGATCTCACATACCACAGAGCGACCCTCATCCTGAGACACAGTGACAACTGACTTATGGATGACACAAGGAACAGCTATCTCCCAAAGCACTTATATTCATGAGGCCAAAACAATACAGCTTCACATTGTCAGTCTGCCTTTTGCACTTCTTTCTTTAGCTCTCTAAAAAGTTTTTTTTTTTAAATAGTCTTTTCAGGTCTGATTGTTAGCTTAAGTGTCTGCTTGGCAATGCTATAGTATCCACCACAGTGTCATATCCTCACCAAGGTCTGAGGATAAACCTAGCACTGTGCCACTCCAACCCAACAGGTTCCAAATCCCAACCCACCATCCTGCTGTGCATTCCATAGATGCATGCAAAGAGGAGGTGAGATACCCCAGGCCTCAGTTAGTTCTTCAGACTTACCATCCAAGTCTCCGTACATGGGATTCTTTTTCAGGAAGGATGGGCGCATAATATGGAAAGATAATTATTAACCAAAAGACCACTGCTATCCCTGAAAGCCAAATGAGACTCTTATCCCAGAAATCAAGCCCATGTGTCTTAGAAATGTCCCAAAAAGAGCCTCTCAAGTGCCACACCATTTCCAGCCAACACAAGCATGGGGCCTTTGACTAGCTGGCACTGTGTACAGGTAACCCCAACAATGATGCCTTAGGGTAGGCAAAGGCCAAATTAATCCTAGCCAGTGAACCAGGTTTTCCTATGACAGTGACCATCATCCCCAGGACACAGGTCTTCCCATTCTCATAAAATCTGAATTGGTTGCTTGCAAACAACCCTCTCAATTGAGGTGAGATAGGGAGCTCACCAGGCATGCAAAGTATGATCCTCCATTCTGCTGCAACAAATGATTGCTGGGTGTGACTTCACCTTTTTCCAAAGCACAAGCATCAAACTCAGCCTCTGAAGGCAATCCATGTACCTCCCCATCTGACACCTCCCCTCGGTGTCCAGATTCCCGATGACTTGACATGTTTCATCATCCTACGAGGGAAGGTGGTGGGATCTGGTAATAAGGCCAAAGTGGATTGTTCAAAAGAATAATTACATTGGTTGAGGAGGCTGGTCATAGATTGAAGGGTCAGAATTAATACCACAAGAAATTTGAATAGTTTTGTTAAAAGATGTTCTTTTGACTTTGCTGTAAAGTGATTACAACATTTGGCTTCCTTTGAAAAAATCACCTAAAACCCTCACAGAAATATCCAGGGACAAAAACTCAAGAGAAACTTAGGAAAATGTGGTTCACTTATCACACAGTACTGATTTATTCATAGTCCAAAGACTTCCCCTTACAAAGGAAAAGCCCATATATACAAAGGATAATGGGCAAATGGTGAGAACATACGTACACAAAAACCAGAAGAGGCTGTCCACTGGGTATATAATTCCAACCTTCATCGATAACAAAGACATACAGTAAATTGACTAGATTCCTGTCTCAATTTCTTATAGGGAAAATCTTCCTTCTTAGATCAACAAAGGTATGCTGTGGGAGAATGTGCGGGACAGGGCACTTGCACAGTCTAGGGGTGCACTGAGTGAGAAGGAGTCCACCAAAAGCACCACAGAGTCCCCTGGGGGAATCTGGGGCCCTGGAAGGGTGAAATGGGGAGAAAAGGGAGGTCCGTAGGGACATCCTTGATGGATGGAACACACCCAGGAGAAACAGAAGAACCCGAGGTCTGGTGGAAAGGACCCAGGAGACTCTGAGGCATATGAGGAGGCTGGGGGTGGAGAGGACCCAAGCAGGGCCAGAGGGAACTAAGGCAGGACCATAGGACACTCAGGTGGGTTGAGGGACTAAAAAGAGAAGCAGATGGACTTTCAGTGTGAGAGAGGCCAATGGAGGAACAGAGAGACCCAAGCAGGGACCAGAGGATGCTGGGAGACCAAGAAGCCCCGGGCAAGCCACAGCTTGGTTGGGTCCTGAGGATGGGCAGAAGGACCCTTGGAGAGAGGAATGGAATGAGCTGGGAGAGGAGAACAGAGGAACCAGGGACTCAGGAGAGCTCAGAGGGAAGGGAGGGGTCCTGAAGGTATCTGAGGCCAAAGGGTGGGGAGCCCTTGCTGGTAGAGTGTCCTGGGGCAGGGAAGAAAATAGGACTTAGGAAGAAATCTGAGGGTATCCAGTGCAGTGTCCTATTGTGTCCAGGGGGCCGCTCTGGCAGGCTGAAAAAGCACAATTCTGAGTGAAGGAATCTGAGTCTTGATGGAAATGTGTGTGTTGGAGTTGGGCTGAGAGAAGGCCTCAAGAGCCTAAGACTCCCAGCACTCGGGAGGCTGAGGCAGGAGGATTGTTGTGAGTTCAAGACCAGCCTGAGCTACAAAGTGAGCTTAAGGCCAGCCTGAACTGCATAGTGAGACCCTGTCTCAAAAAGACAAAAAAAAAAAAAAAAAAAAAAAGAGCCTAAGACTGTGGGAGATAGCTGAGGTGGGCAGTTCAGAGGCAGGACCTTGATGGGGAGAGTGCAGGCAAGGTGGGAGGCACAGAGTCCTGGGTACAGTGGTCTGGGGGGTGGGCTATGGGGGCTCCAAAGGAGAGGCGAAGTGACTGTTCAGGAAGAGGAAGCCCAAGTCTGGCTGATTGTGTCATAGACGCCAAGCAATAGTGCTATCCAGGGCTCACAGGAACTGAGAAAATGTGTCCGCTGGCTACACAGTCAGGGTGAAGAAACACACAGGCATCCCACCCACAGGGGTAAGTACTAGAGCAGTAAGTGAAGGGAGCTAGTTTCTTTGCCTCTCCCTTACAAAAAAATGCACTTCACAGCTGCAGCATCTTGAATAGGAATTCTCTTCCCTGAGGCTGCCATATTCCAGGACTGCTGAGTGACTGGGTTTTCATCTTTACAGGATTTGGAGAATCCTGTTCTCTGTGACCCTTCACGATCAGGCTTCAGAGTAAAGCCTTCACTATTCCCTCTGAATTATGGACCACATTCATGAAAACTGATCTAGACTTAAGCTTCAAACACCCAATAAATAAATGAAAGGTTTAGTCCAAATTTGTCTACCTTTCTGCCTCTAGGACAAAACTTGGAACTAGGAAATATCTTCACTCCTTTCATCTCCTCCTCCTCTCAAAAATGCTGCTCTGACATGGCAGACTGACTGGATTACAGTAGGGCCAGTACAGCACTGATTTCATGAATAAAACAAAACAAAACAAAATTCCTAGAAACCTTCACAAGTTTGATAACTATTTTACACAAAAACAGGTATTGAGAGATAGCCACAGTCCCATCTTTTTTCTCTTGTTATGATTTCTGTCCAAAACATATTGCCAGGCCAGGGAGATGGCTCAGTGAAATAAACACTTCCCTGGCAATCTCAAGGGTCTGAGTTCAATCCCCAGTTCCGCAAAAAAAAAAAAAAAAAAAAAAAAAAAGTTATATAATACAAAACATGCTGCCATTCCAGCAACTGTTCTGTTCCCAGAGATATGTTAACTGAGGACATAAAAGAAAAAATCCACTTCTGTTCACTTCCTCAAGTACTTCCAGTTTTCTGTCACTAGCATAGGTCAGGATCAAACCTAAGAGAAGCCTTAAAGATACAAAATAAGCAGGAAAAATCAGAAGCACTTTTTTTGGTTTCTTTTTTTTTAATCAACATTTTACATGCTTTATTGAAAGTTGACAATAGTTAAATACAGTCCCTTACAACTGTGCAGCAAACATGCACAGAAATGTATCTATACTGATCATATGCAGAATCCTACTGGTAAATCAATTCATTAGTTAGAAGTGACCACTTTTCAAAGTATTCAACCAGCTCAATCAAAAAACTTTAGAAAACTGGGTTTATTTTAGATATTCAGCAGTTACATTTCAGATTAGGCCAAATGACTGACTGTACCAAATTCTTAAAATTTCTTTTCTTTTTTTTTTTTTGGTGAAACTGGGGATTGAACTCAGACCCTTACACTTTCCAGGGAAGTGCTTATTCTATTGAGCCATCTCCCCAGACCCTTAAAATTTCTTTAGGTGTTATTTAGATAGCATGTTTTCTATAATCTCTATATAAAGAAAAACTCACACCTCTTCAAACATCTAATGAAACACATAAATTCCAATCTGTACAACTTAAATAGTAGTTACAGTCCTCTATTGTACGAAAGGTACACTATGTACACAAATATACAATAAACAAAATAAACTTCATAGTAAGATAGCCTAGATTCCAGCTGTCTGTCACCATTTTCCCGCTAATCTTTTGTGTCATCTGCTGTTTTACAAAAAGAGGCACATTACTTTTTAAAATGTATTTGGGTGACAATCATCAATCTGTACAATAAACTGCATCCCCCCTAGTTTGTCTTGTCTCTTGACTCCCTTTGAAGTTCTTCATCTTGGGAGGAGAGGAGAGAGCAAAGTTCAGTGAGAAGCTCCACTGCTTCCTGACCCCATGCCGTAAGCTGTGTGCAATCAGGAGAGCGCACTCTCAGAAGTGGGGTGGACAGCAGGGAAGGGACTGCTGGGCTCTCAGCAGTGAATCCATTCCTCTGGTATCTGCCAAGCTGCACGGGGCACATCCAAGCTAATTCTCTGATTAACCTTTAAATCACCCAGCTAAGTTTCTTCAACCCAAAAGCTTCAGAGTGCTTAATACCGGAAAAAAAGAGATAATGGTATATGTCAGTCTCATGTCCTTTTTGCAGCAAGCAATGAAATGAATGACTCTGGGTATGGATTCTCAATAGTACATCTTTTCCATCTGTTCAGATCAGACAGCAGCAGCCAGTTCCACAGGGATACATCTGTCCATGCAGTTGGTCCTGAGCCCTGGGACGCAGGCTGGGTAGGGGGCTGTGTGCTCCCCTGTGGCATGGTGGCAAGCTGGAAGCCAGTCTGCAGCTGGGCCTGAAACTGGGCCAGCTGCTCCAAACTGGCCAGTGTCTTCAGTGGATTGTTTCCCTGCTCCAACTAGGAATTTTTCTCTATTAGTTCTTTGATTTTCTCTTTAAGGACCTCTACCTCCTCTCTGACTGCATATATCAAGTGGTTCTTCACCAGATCCATAGCTTGCTTGATATTGTTGTTAATAGCTACTACGCTTGCACCAGGGGAGAGAAGATATATAGACTGGACTACAGAAAAGATTTCGTTGAGAGACACAAAAAGGTGGCTACATAGGCCTCTTGCCCCCTTGGCCCAACTGACACTTCTAGGGCACCTTAGTTTCTTTTCAATGTAGAAAAAAAAACAAAACATAACCCTTCATAGGTAGGCATCTGAACCAGCACAGATTGGGGCCTTGGCAGACCTTCTTCTTCCACTTTTAAAAATATATACTTATCTCCAAAAAGCATCACCTGGTTCCTTTTTATACCCAAATCTGGACTGAGCTCCCCTAACAATGAAATAGTTACTAAAAGAATGTAAAAATTACAACATGCTATCCTTAATACCTGCTCATTTAGAGGGACCTGCTAAACATGGTCATCAAGACAGTAGTTTTGGCTATCGCTGTGGCCACCAAAACAACAGAAGGCTCCAAAAAGCCTGTACAGCTTCTCCAAATTTAAGATAAACCATCATCCTAGGGCTCTTCTTAAAAATAGTCCTTGCTTTCACAGTATAAAAAGGGTTTTTCCTTCTTCTGTGCCCTTCTGATTCTTCTTCTTCTTTTTTTTTTATTTTAATGTATTTCGTCGTTGCAAGGTCCCACATGCAGCTCAGACTTGTGGTGATCCTCTATTTTCAACCTCCCCAGCGCTGGGATGATAGGTGTGTGCTTCTACTCCTGGACTCTGGCTGGCTCAGCCTGCCCTGAAGGCAGAGCAGGCACTGCAGATGGTGCCTGGGACTGAACTGAGGTCCCTGCACTTGCCTAAGTTTGCCTAAGCAGGCACTTTAGTCAGCTGAGCTATCTCTCTGGTCTGCCTTTCTGATTCTTGTTGGTGCTAATTTATCACAAGAGATTTCTGTTAATTGAAGACCTATAAAAAAATTCTGACTAGTCTATGCATAGTTATAAACCTAAAAACTACAAAAGGATTAGCCAACACCTCTAAGAGTACATGCTGATATAAAAATAATTGTTTTGTGTGCTTTTGCTTGTTCATCTGCATGTTTAATCTGTGTTAATAACTGATTAAAATGCCTGCAGTGGCTTTGTTTAAAAAACTTTTTTTGAGCTTAATGATCCCTTGTTTTCTCGCTATCTATGATAAAATGTACATGCCAAGACAACATAATATAGCCAATCGGATGATAATAAATACCTTTTCATGTTTATGATCATGTGATTATCATTTAATTGTGTTATAACAGAGTTACTTAAACACTGTGCAGTCCAGACTATTGTCATTAAACAAAATTAAAGGTTAGATATTAATAACCTAAAAATACACCTGTAAGCAAATGCATTCTATTTTTTGTTTGTTTTATTGAAGTACAAATATCAATGAGACAGTTTTAAGATACCTTGCCAAGATGGATTTGATAAATTAATACATTGCGAACTGTTTTCATAATGTTTTCGTATCACAGAAGGTGCATACATGATATTATACTTACAGACATGATTATACTGTATATCTCTCATCAGTAAATTAAGAGAGTGTAGCTGTTTGCGTATCTTATTTTTTATACCTGAATTACATCAAAGATTCAATAATTAATACTTTCTACCTTGTTATTTTCCTAGTGGTGGTCCATAATACTAGAAGCCGACATAATATCCTGTACAACCACCATTAGTGCAAATCTTGCCTCTCCTAGAATTATGTAGAAGCACGGCATTATCTATCCCAACTGTACTGTCCATACACACACATTATGATTCTTCCTTTCTATACCCCTTCCTTTGTCTACACCTGTCAAACATGGGCACTCCATTGTCATTCAACTAGTTCAGGTGCCTGAACTCAACAACATAATCCAACACAGTCCAGTATTCCACAACAACAGTGAGTTATCCGAAGAAGTTGACGATAGGCATTTAAAGCTCAACTTATTATTATGGCTGCGCAGTGCGTATTTCATTTTTATACTTTTCTGCTGGATGGTTAAGACCTAGATAGAGCAAGACCTATATACCAACACATGTACTTTATGGTCCTTATGAGGTCAGTGAAGTCCCCTCAGGGTTTATCTTGTAGTCCTGTACATTATTCTGTAGATCCTTTGTCTGTGGATGAGTCACGGCCAATGCTTGACCAGTTTGCTCTCTGTGAGAGCCTGAGAGAAAGCTTTCTTTCCATGTGACCTCCCCATGTACACTATGGAAATTCGATCTTTTTCCTCCATGGCTCCATAATCTCCTTGTTCAGAAAATTTGGAGCTCAACTGAGTTTCATGATGTTGCAGTACATGTTCTCCTATGTCCTGAGTTTTCGCTGACCTTGAAAGGCTAAGGCCAAAATGTTGCCTGGCCTTGTGGCTCTTCTATTTCTCCAAATTTGATCTGTGAACTTAGGTTGTTAACCATCCAGAAGAAAAGCTGATTAGTATCCTGCAGCATATGCCATTCACTTTGCCTTATCGGACTCAATTGTTTTTAGTTGTTGTACGTTTCCATTTGTATTTCTGCTTTTCGCTTGTTATACTAGGGAGACTATATGATATTTACACATGTGTGTCTAGTTTATTTCACTTATGAGTATATGTTCAAGTGGCATCCACTTCAGTATAAATGCTTCAAGCTTATCATTCCTAATAGCTGAGTAATACTCCATCATATAGAAATACCACATCTTTTTCAACCATTCCTCATGTAATGGACATCTTGGTTGTTTCCAAGATTTTTCTATTAGAAATTGTGCTGCTATAAACATAGGTAAACATATATCACTATGATACAATGTTTTCAGTTCCTCTGGGAAAATTCCCGGTAGAGGGATAGCCAGCTTGAATGGTATTTCTAGTCCTACTCTTTTGAGGAGTCTCCACACTGACCTCCACAATGGTTGTACCAATCTACATTCCCACCAGCAATGGAGAAGTGTTCCCTTTTCCCCACAACCTCTCCAACATTTGTTGTTGGTTGATTTCCTTATGATAGCCATTCTTTCTGGAGTGAGATGGTATCTCAGTGTTGTTTTTATTTGCATTTCACGGATGACTAGCGATGTGGAGCATTCTTTCATATATTTATTCACTTCTTTAATTTCGTCCTCTGAGAAGTGTGTATGCATCTCAGATGCCCATTTCTGAATTGGGTCTTTAAATTTGAGGGCCCTGTTATATCTTAGTTCTTTATATGTTCTAGACGGTAGACCTCTGTATGAATCCTTATTAGTTAGGATTTTTTCAAAATTTGTGGGTTGTCTCTTCACTCTGTAGACAATTTCTTTTGACATGCAGAAGTTCCCTAAGAAGAGTTGTTGATTTTTTCCAGTGCTTCCCGTGCGAATATATGTTTGTTCATGAACTCTTTACCTACCCCTATGTCTTCAAGAGTTCCTCCTACTTTCTCTTCCAGGAAAATGAGTGTTTCTGTTTTAATGTTTAGATCTTTAATCCATTTTGACTTTAACTTAGTGCATGGTGATAGAGCTGGGTCAAGTTTTAGTTTTTGGCATGTAGAAAGCCATGTTTTCCAGCACCATTTGTTAAAGTGGCTATCTTTCTTCCAGTGAGCTTGTTTAGCCCCTTTGTTGAAGATCAGATGGCTGAGTGCGATTGTAGATGCCTCTGCATCTTTTAATCTATTCCACTGATCCTCAGGTCTATTTTGTTGGTAATACCTTGTTGATTTTATCACAGTGGCTTTGTAGTACAATTTCAAGTCAGGAATTGTGATGCCTCCTGCCTTGTCTTTATTGGCCAAGATTGTCTTTGCTATTCTAGGTCGTTTGTGGTTCCAAATAAATTTTAGGAATGATTACTCTATGTCTGGGAGGTATGTTGGTGGCAGTTTGATAGGGATTGCATTAAATCTGTACAGCAATTTTGGGAGTATGACCATCTTCACGATGTTGGTTCTTCCTATCCAGGAGCATGGAATATCTTTCCATTTTCTGAAATCCTCTATAATCTCTTTTCTTAGGGTGTTGTAATTTTCTGTGAAAAGATCTTTCACTTCCTTAGTTAAGTGAATCCCAAGGTATTTCATTTTCGGCGGTGCTATTGTAAAAGGTATTGTTTCCCTTTCAGTGTGCTTGTTATCTGTGTAGAGGAATGCTATTGACTTTTGAGTATTGATTTTGTATCCCACTATGCTACTGAATTTCTGTATCAGTTCTAGTAACTTGGTGGAATTTTTGGGGTCTTCTAAGTAAAGTATCATGTCACCTGCAAATAGTGATAATTTAACTTCTTCTTTACCTATTCTTATTCCCTGTATTTCTCCCTCTTTTCTAATGGCTGTTGCTAAGGATTCCAAGACTATATTGAATAGGAGAGGTGATAGAGGACATCCTTGTCTTGTACCTGATTTAAGAGTAAAAGATTTCAGTTTTTCCCCATTTAGGATTATATGAGCTTTTGGGTTGTCATAGATGGCTTTTATCAAGTTAAGATAGAGTCCATCTATTCCAATT
>PVKA01003293.1:33148-112036 GCA_004027165.1 Ctenomys sociabilis | reverse complement strand
TGTCAGACATTTTGAAAATAAATTCATGATAAAGATTTTTAGCATTCTGTTAGTGAAAGAATTATGTAGACAGGCTGTAGAGATAGCTCTACAGTCTAAGTGCCTAACTAGCAAGCACAAGGACCTGAGTTTGATTCCTGGTACCACATGCCATGCCAGCCCTGGAACGCCAGGCACACTGAGCCAGCCACCAAAACCAGTTGCATATGTGTGTCATCCCAGTGCTGGGAGTGCTAAGACAGGAATGTGGCTGTGAATCTGAACTGTGTAGTGAGACCTCACGTCCAATAAATACACAAATAAAAATTTAAAAACATAAAATATAAAGAATTAACAGTATACTAAGTGGCACCCAAATATTTCTTTTGATGCTGATGAATCCAGCAATGTTTTAGTTTTTCTTTCTTTCTTTCTTTCTTTCTTTCTTTCTTTCTTTCTTTCTTTCTTTCTTTTTTAGGGAAGGGTCTACAGGGTGTTCAGGGTCTCACTACTAGATTGGACTTGTAGTAATCCACCTGTTTACAGCCTCCTAAGAGCTGGGATCACAAGTGTGTGCAACCATGCCCAGTTGCAATTGCTGTCCCAGCGTGCCCTGGGGGAGGCGCTGGATGGCAGGCCCGGGGATCGAACCCCCAGCCCCTATGCCTGTTTGCAAGCACTTCAATATTTTAGTCTCTTAAAGCTAATATACTTATCTTCTCCCAATATTTCTCAAAATATCTATATTTAATTAATTGTCCAAAGGAAAGACTTTCTGTATAATTAGTTCTTTTGCCAAGAGCTAGAATATTATCCTTAGGAATATCTATATCTGTATCATCTATATCTATATCTATCTATCTACCTACATATCTGTCTGTCTATCTATCTATGTTTAAATTGTAATATGAACACATTGTGAATTTATTGTAATACAACATAAAAATCATATGACTTTACAGATTAAGATGTTTCTAAAACTTGATTAATTTTTCATTATGCTTACTACCAGACTTATCAGCTTATTTGGTATGCTTCCTGGTTATACAAAGAAAATAATTAAAATACAGTGCCTTCCTAGAGGTAGGTGCTATTTAAGAATGAGAGTTACTCTTTGAAAAGTAGAACTTAACCACTGTCCTAAATATTACCAAATTAAAGGCACATAGATTTCTTCCTATAGGGTTTTCTTTATAACTGTGTTCTTTACATATGTTTCTTATTTACTCAGCTTTGCTTTTTATACTTGTTCTTGAAAATATCTTCACCAGTGTGGGTCACCAAAGTATAATCAGTGATCAGATGACCTATGAAGATTTTGAATTTAAAGGCTGCTTTATGACTTGGCAAGTTTCATTGGCTTTGCATTTTGGTCAAATTATTTGCATTTTATTTTGTTTTTTTATTGACAAGTATGATATATATGATATAGGCTATATATTATACTGGCATATAATGAGCTATATTCCTGGATTTATAGATTTGCATCACAAACTGGGACAAGTTCCTTGAAAAAAAGGACTGGATTGCTTCCCAATTTATTTACTGGTTTTTAGCCATTACAGCATCTAATAAAGTAGCAAATGCCACATGAAAATGAGCTTGTAGGGCCTTGAGTTGGCTCAGCGGGCTAAGTGCCTGCTCTGGTGAGTGCGCAGACCAGGGTTCAGTCCCTGGTGACACATGCCACACCAGCCCCACCCCTGGGGTGCACTGAGCCTTCGACAGAGTCCAGGCATGGGGGTGCACACCTGCAATCCCAGCACTGAGGAGGCTGAAAACAGGAGGATCACTACGAGTCTGATCTGCATAGTGAGACCCTGTACCAAATACACAAATGAAAAAATAAATAAGTAAAATAAACTACTGTGGTACAAGGCCATGCTGTGGCTTCCCATGGGTTCCTTTTTTGTTGTTGTATGTGGTACTGGGGATGGAACTCAGGACCCTGCACTTGCCAGGCAAGCACTTATTCTACTGAGCTATCTCTCTGGCCCCCTTCATTTTCATTTAGCATTTATTTCCTATCTTTCTACTCTGGTGTTTAGCTCAGGTTAAAATTCTCACCTACCATGCACAAGGCCATAAGTTTGATCCTTAGCACTGAACAAGAAGCAATAACACAGCAATCTTTATTTTCACTTCTTTTCCTCTCACTGTATTTATATCCTGAACTATATTTTTGGAGCAGCTGAGAAAAATAAATTCTTCTGCCGTGTAAGCACATTTACTCGAGTCAAAATTATCGTTTTATGTTTTTTGTGGCTGAAAGTACTAGGCATGAAAAAATAGTGTTATTCTAGGAGTTAGAGGAAAAATAAAGGAAGCCTAATTTTCTTTCCATAGTGAGATGCGTATGCTGCTGTTTCTCTTCTAGCTGCTTGAAGTGGACAGTGATGTGATAGTCTAAGTGGCTTGTCTGGAATGCTTTTGTCAATTGGCAAGCAGGCATGGAGTAACTACTCGGCAGATAATGTTCCGTACTGCCTATGAGAGACAGGAAAGATGCCAACAATTAAATGCTGTTCACCAATAATCAAACAGCAACACCTACATGACAGAAACCTCTTGGGAAAGAACATTATAAAAGGGATATTTTTCTTTCACTTTTTTTTTTTTTTTTTTTTTTTTTTTTTTTTTTTTTTTTTTTTTTTTTTGTATTTTAGGGAAGGGTCTACAATGTGTTCAAGGTCTGACTACTAGATTGGACTCATAGTGATCCGCCTATTTACAGCACCTGAAGAGCTGGGATTACAGGCCACCATGCCCAGTCTCAATTGCTATCTCAGCGGGGCCGGCATGGCAGGCCCAGGGATTGAACCCCTGCCCCTGTACCTGCTTGCAGGCACTTTAATCTGCTGAGCTATTTGGCCTGTGCTTTTTCTTTCACTTTTAAAGGAAGTTCTTAATGTTATTAGGCAAATCTAGCATTTTGGACATTTAAAGAATGGATTCACTCTTCGTCATTTTAGGAAATGGTCCTGTTTCTGCTGTCATTGTTTTGCCTGTTT
Organism: Ctenomys sociabilis; assembly: GCA_004027165.1. Taxonomy (NCBI): domain Eukaryota; kingdom Metazoa; phylum Chordata; class Mammalia; order Rodentia; family Ctenomyidae; genus Ctenomys; species Ctenomys sociabilis. The sequence goes on along the minus strand of PVKA01003293.1, from coordinate 109,046 downwards.
AAGCAACTTTAGTTGGTAAAAGAAAAGTAAGTAAAGCTAGTTTGACAGCTACAGTCTTAAAGTATAATGATCTAGAATAATTACCTATCTCTGTGAAATTAGCAAGGCGGAGAGCGTAGTATCAGCAAGTCTTGCAGTGCTCTTTAGAAAGTCTTATGATAAAATATTTTAAAGGTCTTCAAGAAACTTCCCGGTGAACTACAATAGTAGTTGCCTGGTCATGAAAAAAATCATGTTTCTGAGGAGGCTCATAGTTTCATCTCATTAAGATTTCTCAAGGACATGAAGCATCGCACTCTGCAATTAGAATCACACTTGGCATTTAGCACAATTCACTTCTTAAGGGATATCATTTCAGGTCAGTAGTTGAAAAATATTTCTGTTGTCTAAATATAAATGCTGTCATGGGGCAATGACACAGCCTGCCTCTCTGGGTCCTCTGCCCCTCCCTCTCTCTGACTCCAGGGTCACCTGATCCCTCGCACTGCTGCCCTGGCCCCCCATGAACATGCTGTACCCCACTGGAGGGGTGGAGCAGGAGTGTAGGAAGGTGTAAAGTGGCAGGTGGCTGGGCATTCAGAGCCAGGTGATGTTGTTGGCTTTGGCTGAGGCTCGGTTGGTCCCACGTGCTTTTGGCGGTATTGCCCTGCACCCTCCTAGATGTGTTCCGCAACCCACGTGATCAGAAGTCCTGACGAAACTGACAAAGAGTGGCAGCTGCTCCCCGGGATCTGTCACGCTGTCTCTAGTCTGGGCTCGGGGACAGCCCTCCTGTGGCCCATGATAGCTAAGAGCTACCTTAGCGAAAGCTGGCCTTGCACCATTGGCCTTTTTCATCATATTCCACAAGTGGAATCAAATGAAAGCTGTCCCACGCTCCACCATCTCTGTGGGTGTAAGGCCCTGGGTGGGAGCAGGGTGGAGAGGAGGGCAGGTCCTGTGGAACTGGTCGTGTGCTGCAATGGATGGTGACCCAGCTCTACAGGGCCAGCTCTGTGTGAACAACAGGGTGAGGCCAGTAGGGGAAGCGGGAGAGGTCTGTGCAATTGACTTCAATCTTGCTTTCATATTACAGTCTAGGTATTTAGTATAAGACAACCAGTACACTTTGGTCCAGTGTACGGTACATTGTAGTTTAAAGATCATCATTTATGTTTGTGTGGGGGGTATGTAACAAAAAGTGTACATTTTCAAAGGCAAAATTACTAAAAGTGAATGGATTTATGTTCATTGTCCCTCATTTTCATGACCCCTATTATTCAACTGGCAATGTCATTATCACTAGGAAGTGTATTTGTTGTGAATCTCATAAATTGCTGCTGAACTATGCAAAACGTGGAGAATTTATCTGAGTATTTTATCAGGTAGCTCCAGATTGTGGCATATCCATACAAATATGTTTTTAAAGGAGAAACATTATGCTGAAAAAGTACATAGTTTATATATATATATATATATATATATATATATATATATATATAAAATTAAAGATAGTATATCTTTTCGTGAATAGTGTTCATATGTTGCCCATCAAAACAATTTTAAAACATCAACTTAAAGACTATGATTAAAGGATAAATCCATTTGTATAGTATGGTGTTATAAAATTACTGGTGTTTAAATCTCTATTGCTGTCATAAAGATCTCCCCAAGACTTGCGGGAAACTTCTGGTAAGAGAACTGGGAGCATCTTTTCAAACCCTCAGCTACCTTAGGCTAAATTGTTTGCATCTCAGATTGGTCAGAGCCTAAGAGACCACTTTTCACACCAAAACTCCCGTGAGGCCACTAGAAGCTGCCTCTTTCCAAAACAGCTCTGCAACTTCCTTCCTTTCCTTATAATTATGTTTCTCCAGGATTTTTCAAATTTTACCTGTTAGTGGTGAGAAGCATCAAGTGTGGCCTCATCAAGGTGGCTTTAGCACACCAGAAGTTCTTTTTTTTTAATTGTACAGAAAAAAATACAACAAAATTTCAAAACAAAATAGGAAAATAGTAGTAGTTAATACACTGCATTTGATCTTCAGTGTAGTTACTCCAGGTGCAAGATATGGGCATAAAGATGCCCCAAATGATACAAGTACAAACCTCTCTTTTCAATGAACAATTTCTGCTTTCATTTCAAAAGATATTTTCCCATTTCACAGTATCTAGTGTACACTGTGGGCCTCATTTACTATGTCAGCTTCACACATCAGGGAGAAAAAGTGATGTTTACACATGTGAGTCTGATTTATTTCATTTATGAGTAGGGCCCAAATTATATCTATTTACCTATAAAATCCCAAATTTATGCTTCTTTATGGCTGAGTAGTAATCCATTGTATAAAAAAAAAACCTGCGTCTTTTTTATCCTTCCTCAGTGGATGAGCATTTGGGTTGCCTGCAAGATTTAGCAGTGACATATTGTGCCGCTGTAAACACGGGTTTCACTTTTTAGGGAAGATACCCAAAAGGGGAAGAGCTGGGCTGAATGGGACCTCCAATCCTAGCTTTGTGAAGAATCTTCATACTGATTTCTGAAGGGACTGTATCAGTCTACAGTCCCAGCGGCAATAGAGAAGGGTTCCTTTTCTCCCACACCCCCTCCAGCATTTGGTATTGATTGGCTTTTTGATGAGAGCCATTCTTTCTGGAGTGAGATGGAACCTTACTGTTAATTCACATATCTCGAATGACCAAAGATGAATGTTTTTTCCCTATTTGTATTTCTTCATCTGAGAAGACTGTAATCACCTCAGGACCCAGTTGGTTGGGGGAAACCTGATGTTTTTCAACTTTTTTTTCTGGTACCGAGGATTGAACTTAGGACACTACACTTACCAGCCAAGCTCTTATTCTAGTGAGCTATCTCCCCAGACCCTTTTTCAACTCTTTATATGTTCTACACATAGGTCCTTTGTTTGAGAGACAACTGGCTAAGTGCTTTTTCCTACTCTCTGGGTTGTCTTTTCATTTTGTTGGGAATTTCTTTTGTTGTGCAAAATCTTTCCATCCCATAGTCTGTTGGCCTTGCAGTGGCTCCTGGGGAGCCCCCCCATTGGCAAATTGGCCTCACAGTCACTTCATTAACTACGTAAGAATCTTCTGACTATGAACATGAATAATCATCAGGCTTCTGATCACAATTATGAATACATCCAAGATGTGACCTACACTAGAATTTCTATGAGAATTCAGCCATGGGAATACAATAGGAGTCCTGTCACAGCTTCTACGTGGGATGATACCCTAGCGCTGAGCGGATACTTTCATCTTCAAAATGTAATGAGGTTTTTGCCACACTTCAAAACATAAAACTAAGTATTCATTTTTCAGAAATTTTTTCAGTAATTAAAAAAAAGTAGAGGCATACATTATGATATTTAAAAGGGTGTTTTATTATAAAAATCTAGTTCTAAATATGTGTCTATACAAAAAGGAAACAGCAAATGGAATAAGTTTGCATATGGACTTGTAGAGAAGCCATGCTTTACCTCGATGGCATCATAATATCAACTCATTCATATCGACATCATAAAACAGAAAAAAAAAAATTCCTGTGTTCAAGACATAAATTGGACTCATAGTGGTCCTCCTGCTTTCAGCCTCCCAAGTGCTGGGATTGCAGGTGTGTGCCACCACGCCCGGTCTCATCGTCGTCTCAGTGTGCCCCAGCGGTGGGGCTGGCATGGCACGCTGGGGATCGAACCCCAGCCACTGTGCTCTGCCTACGCAAGCGCTTTAGTCTGCTGAGCTACTGTGCTGGGCTCATAAAACAGAAAATTTTAGAATAGATATGGTAGCAGCAGTTAGATAAAGTGGCAGGGGTAGGAACACTTTTTTTCCTCTTTTCTTTTTCTAGTTGGGTCTTGTTTCTAGAGTGAGAAGATAATGATAGTGAATACATTTTTAGTCAGCACTATAAAATTGCACTGCCTCTTGGGCTTAAATTTTCTAATATTATTTACTCAAGACACAGCATCAGTTTTATACACCATGTAGCAATTTCTCCTTTGTACATAACAACATGTGCGTGAGGAGTTTTAAGGAGTAACCATGACAGCAGACTCCCCTTCAACCTAGCTGGTGATGGCAGCCTGCGTGAGCGCGCAGCTCTCTGGACAGAAGTCGCTGTGTGTGGTAACATCCCCCCTACACACACCATCACCAGAAAATACAGCGAGTCCCCACCTTACAAACATTCTAGCTGTGAACTGTCCCAGGTGTGGTGTGTAAGGATCATTTTGTTGGATAGGGAAGAATCTGACTTAGGACCATTCTCCTAGATTGGGACTCATTCATAACTTAGGGACTTAGTGTACATGCATGTGGAGGTGTATTAAGTTTTTAACAGATGACAGACAGAAAGCCCCACTGAAGTCTACTAGCATTGTATCATCCACATGACTTCTGAGCCAAGTACTTTTGGAAATAGCAGTATAAAGTTTTCTGTAAGACATCGTTGGGTTTTCTTTAGCCTTTGGCATTTTCTGGCTGGGCATGTTTAGAAAATGACAACGTCCGTGGGCTGCAGTGTGCTCTTCCGAGGAAAACAGTGCTGTTGCCACAGAGTCATCCAAATCAAGAGCTATAATACCTAGGAAATTATTTTGGAAAGTATTCTGTTTACTTTCCCCATTGCTTCATTATTGTAAGAATGATTATTTTCTAACACTGCCTTCCAGTTGCATAATGTGGGTGACAGTAGCATCTTTGACCAGTGTTATAGCTTTAAAAAGATAGCAGTGCTAGAAAGCCTTCCTGAAAGGAGAGGTGGTCTGCAGAGCTAATGCATAGGAAGAAACAGCCCAAGGTAACTGAGTGAGTGCCCTTAAGCACTCCGCAGCATTGTGAATGGTTAGCCTGAGCTACTTAGAATAATTAAGCAGCACAACTTTCCAGGAGTGAAAGCCATCACAAAGCAGAACTGACTTCTGGGGAGGCAGTAGTGTCCCATTTGGTGATAGGTGCTCCCCATCTGTGAATGGGTAAATTCCGCGCTTCACTGGGCCTTGGGACCGTGGGGACACAACTCCAAGCTCCCCTTCTGTTCATGCTCTGTGCATCCACGTAGATGTTGGGGGCTGATATAGTGGTTAAAGTTAGCGCTTATTTTTCTGCTATGGTCTTCCTGGTCACAGGCATCTGGTAAAGTGAAAGAAGAAGCAGTGGAATGTCACACCCTGCATACACATTCCACGGAATATATTGCTTTCCTTGTTAAAATAAAGTATCCAAATTTTCTTTGAAAACAACGTTTAAAACGAGTAACATTAAAACGTATAATGTGATTTGTTCTGAGATTCTGTTTATTTAAAATGATTGGGACAGGAAAGAAGACAAGGGAAGGGAGGATCACAGAGCGGGCAGCGAGGGCAGTGAGGGCAGGACCTGCCCAGAGACTGGAGTCAGCCACTGATGCAGACGAGCTGTGGAGGACAGGAGGAGGAGCCACAGAGGCCAGGCGGGGACATGTCATGGTTCACGAAGTTGACTGCAGAAGTCAGCTTTGTTACTCTGTCTCCTGCTTTGGAAATCACTTAGTGGGTTAGTCAGTCTGTTCGGACCTTCAGTGTGATGCTGTGGGATTGGTAACCTTCAATGCTACCAGAGCCAATCTTTCAGACTGCAACAGCAGTAACAGCAATTTCACTCAGATTAAATCAAATCACTGTTCTCCAACCAAAAAGGTCTCCACTTCAGCTGTAAAAGGCTAACATGAACCAGCTTTTATTTCTAGAGCTTCAGTCAACCTTAGTAAGATATGTTACATTAAAGCATTAACCCATGATGGATTTTACTCTAATGAAGGATACTCATACACGCTATATTTCCAAGCAGGAGTAAATGATGGAAGCTGTAGTGAATAGGTGTCACTACTGCTCCTTTCTGGAAGTGAAGGAAGCAAAATCCATCCGGAGCTGTCCAAGTATCATCTCTCTATCCATGCATGTATTTACCTATCTAAGTAGGCGTGTGCATATGTGCATGCCCTTGGCCAAGCATCCCTCTGTCTGTCCACCTACCTGTAGCTAATCTTCATCCACTATTTTCTTTTGTGTTTTAGAATAAGTTGTTTTTCCATTTTCCCAAATCCTTGACAATAAGTCTTTTAACTAGACGGTTAGAGAATGATTTGAAGACATGCTTAGGGGAGAACCTTGAGAAGGTTTGAAGTAGACATGGGGCATTCATTTGTTTTGTTTCTTTTAAAAGGTTTATGTGTTTGGTACAGGGTCTTGCTACACAGCTGGACTCATAGTGATCCTCTTGTCTTAGCCTCCCCAGCACTGGATTGCAGGTACAAGCCACCATGCCTGACCTGGGCTGCCACCTCAGTCCACCTAGATTGAAACCCAGTATTTATGCTTGCTTAAGCAAGTGCTTAATCTGCTGAGCTATCTTCTAGGCCATACATTCATTTTTGATAACCTAGTAGAGGCTGAACTCAGCTAGAGTTATTCTCTATTATTTGTTTTATTGTTTAATGAGTGAATATATTTGTGAGCACAACCACATAAATCCAGGGACCTGTGATCAAGGTATTGACTATTCAAATAAATATTTAAATATTAAATGAATATTCAAGTGAATATTTAAATTTTAAAGATATATGTATTTTCCCTTACTTCAGGTACCTCACATGATCTTTGCTGCTCTCTTCAGCAGTCTCTTTCATGTGTGTCATGTGACCATGTGTTGTGAATTTTGTATCAGGCTTCACACTGATCTCTTAGGGTCAGTAGTATAAATATTGCACAAAACTGTTTTATAGAATGTTCCTTGTTAATTGTACCTTTTAGATACTTTTATTACAACCATAAGACAGTCTTAAAATATGTGGTAGTTATTTATTTTTTTATTTATTTTTCTTTGCTCAGGTCTTTCTGGAGCAAAGAAAACAAAGTGAACTTAAAAGAGCTTCTTGGTTTCTATTTCCCAGGAAACATTTTATGTCCTCTCCAGGGATCATTTGATTTTTCAAAACTGAGTCTCCAAAACAGCTGTGAGGACTTAGGCTAAGACATAAAGCTTAGACAGGAACTTAGCTGTCAAATTATTGAGTTACTTAGACTTTCCATTCAAGGGCTGTCCAAAAATTTATGAAATTGTTGACTTGTGAATGAGTGTTTAATTCTCAGGAAAAATGGAGCAAGGAGTCTACACTATATCATGTTGGAACTGAAGTGCTACTTAAGTCAAAGATTGTGCTCTTGAGTTTTATTGTGGAAGATTAATGCTTTCTATAAGTCACTGATTTTAGTTTCCAATTCTGGCATTGAGATCTGTGGTCAAATCATTCAAACATCAGCCCTTAGAACTTAACCGTGGACGCTTAACCAAGGTGATGGGGCACCAGGTGGGGCTGCCGGTGAGATAATAGCTTCTTTTTTTAACCAGCTTTTTGTTATTTCTTTTTAATTCGTACATATTTTTCATATGTAATGATCATATTCATCAACGAAATTTTGACTTTAATTCTTTGTCCCAACCATTACACTCTTCTCCCTTCAACTTTTCTTCCCCTGTCCATTTGGAGAGCTTTGCTTCCCTTTTTCTTCCATTTTCTTTTTCTCCTCTTCCTTTTCTTCTCTTCCCCTTCTCTTGTGTTCCTCTTCTCAGTTGAACATCTTTTTCCTCCTCCTGATCTCTATCTCTGTTCTGTTCTTTATTTACTCTTTGAGCTTCTTACACAAGAGAAAGAATGCACTATTTAACCATGTGTGTCCAGTTTATTTCACTTGGGATGCAATCCTGAGGTTCACTCATTTATCTAAAAAATGAGTGAAGTTTATCCTTCTTTATTGGAGAGTAGTACTCCACTGTGTGTAAATACCACATTTTCTTGACCTGTTCATCTGTCGGTGAGCATAGGGCTGTTTCCAAGATTTAAGTGTTACAAAGTGTCCTGCTATAAACATGGGTGTGCACGTACCACTGTGGTTCAGTGCTTTTGGAGAGATAAATAGAACACCTGGGTCAAATGGAGCCCTTGGTTCCAATTTTTTTTCTTTCTTTTTTTTCTGTATTTAGTACAGGGTCTACAGGGTCTCACTCCACTGATCCACTCATAGCGATCCTCCTGTTTTCAGCCTCCCAAGCTCTGGAATTACAGGCACATGCTACCATGCCCTGTTCCAATCACCATCTCAGCACACCCTGCGGACAGGGCTGACACAGCAAGCTGGGATCGAGCCCCGGTTCCTGAATCTGCCTAAAGCAGGTTGGGCTAAGGATTTTTGGCATCTCCACACTGCTTTCTGTAGTGGTTGCAGCAGTCTTCACTCCCAGCAACAGGGGAAAAGGCTTCGTTCTCCCCACAGCCCCTCCAGCATTCGTTATTTGTTGATTTCTTGCTGACAGCCATTCTTTCTCGGGTGGGATGGAATGTCAGTGTCATTTCAATTTGTGTTTCTCAAATGATCTGAGACAGTGAATGCTTTTCATGTATTGATTGCCATTTGTACTTCTACAAAGTGTGTATTCATTTCAGGCGCCCAGTTTTGGGTCTTTAAATTTGGAGAGGGGTTGGATTTTTCTTTTTTAGTTCTTTAGATATTCTACATGGTAGCCTTTTACTGAGGAGTAGCTGGTACAACCTTTTTGTCCATTCTGTGTGCTGTTGCTTCACTCTGTTTGTGATTTCTTTCTCTACCTAAAGGCTGATTAATGTGATGTCATTGCTTTTGATTCTTCATCACATTTCCTGTGCAATCAGTGTTTTAATCATAAAATTTCAGGGCTGGGGATGTAGCTTAGTGGAGTAAGTGCCTGCCTGGCAAGCACAAGGTCCTGGGTTCGATCCCTGGTATCAAACCCATTTTTGCCTACACTTGTTTTGATGAGTTTTACCTTCAATCCACTTTGATTTTAGTTTAGTGCATGGTGAGAAAGTTGGGTCTAGATTTAGTATCGGTATGTGGATAGCCAGTTTCCCAGAACCATTTGCAAAAGAGGGTCTTGGACCAGTGAGATAGTTCAGAAGACTAAGAAACTGTTTTCGTAAGCACAGGGACCAGGGTTTGATCCATGACCTGTATGCCAGGAAGGCCCCACCACTGGGCATGCTGAGCTGGTGACAGAGTCCACATGCTTGTAATCCCAGCACTGGGGAGATTGAAAACAGAATGATCACTACAAGTCCAAGCTGCGTAGTGAAACCCTGTATCAAGTAAATTAAAAATGAAAATAAAAAAGAGGGTCTCTTTCCTCTTTGAGGGTCTGATCCCTTTGTCAAACATAGGGTAGTGAGTGTGCTTGGAATCATTCCTGCATCGCCTCATCTCTTCTATCGATCCTCAGTTGTCTTCCTTTCTTCCTTTCTTTCATTCAAATATCATGCGTTTTCTTTCTAATGTCTGTAGCTTCGTAGTATAACATGAATCCCAGGACTTGATGGCTCCTGCCTTGCTTTGGTGGCCAGAAGGTACATGTGTCACAGTTTTCCAGAATGGTCTCAGGGATGCTCCCCCCCCCCCACTTCACCCTGAATCCTTTTAAGTGGAGCATTCAGGCTTTGTGCTCCTGAAATTGTACATCACTAACTTTCAGAAGGATGTGCCAGTGGTCATGTGTGAGAGATGCAGTAGTTTACATCCATTCTGACTAATTGAAAGAATAATTACTGGATGTTTTACCTGATTTTGGAAAGATAGTCTTTCCTTTGTTCTAACCTATACCCAGTCTTAGCCTCTTCATGGTTTTGAAAGTATGCATGTGTCTTAAATGTTTAAGTAAATGTAGAAAATCCTATCTTTGAAGCTATTATCGTAAGACCTAATTTTGTTAGCTCTTAGCAAGATCTTCTGACTCTCAAGAGTGCTAGTTTGATCCGGCAATCCACCCTTGCTCTGCTATATATCCTGCATAACAGTTCATGAAAGGGGCTGGTTTTTCTCCACTCTTGTCTGGAACTCAGAATCTCCTCTGAGCATGTGAACTTCACTAGAAGTGTGTGGAAATTCATTGCACTCAGAAGAATGGAACATTTTATCTCTCTTCTTTTCTGGTTTTTTCAAATATTGTTTTTAGTTGTTGTAAAATAATAGAATAAAAGCTGCACCATGAAGTCCTTCAGTCCACTATGAACTCAACGTAACTGAGTCAGAAGATGCTCAGACTTGTCAGGACAGCCGTAACCCTCCTGCTGTACGGTTGCTCTGCAGAGAAGCACTTTGGCAAGCAAAGTTGGGGGGAAAACATCGAGCTTTCTAAACTAAGGGGGAATATAAAATTTCTGTGTGAAAATGTTAGGGGAAAAGATTTGGTAAGGGATTGTATCACTTACTGCTCATACTATAGCTGTCATGTGCTGATGAACCAACAGTACCTTTTCTTTTGGGAGTGGGGCTCTGGGAGGGAGCCCCAGGATCTCCTGGGTGCCAGCAAGTGCCCTAGCACTGATTACATTCTCATCAGCACCACTTTATGGAAGTGCTTCTGTTTATTTTTATTTGTATCTATTCTTGTGTCCCATCAATTTGACATGCTTTAAAAATCTGACATAAGTTTTGCCAAACTAATTCTGTTCTGCTTTTTCCTAAAATGTTGATTTTTAACCACCACCACCCCTTTGTGGCAAAGCAGTCAGCATATCTCAATCTTTCCTGCATCTTCGCTTCAGAAGCCTGCTGAGGAACAGCGGGGGCCAGACGTTCATGGTGGACAGGCCAATGCCCAAAACAGTAATTTTGAATAATATTAAGGTGTTTACCAGAAGTCTGAGCTGCATAGTGAGACGCTGCAATAACCAAATAGACTAAAACACATTTAGGTGGTTGGGGTGCAGTTTTGGATAGTGCCTTTCTTTTCAACTTGCTTTTGTTAGGGGTGTGTGTGTGTGTGTGTGTGTGTGTGTGTGTGTGTGTGTCTGACCATGGTGTGTATGTGTGTGCCTGCGTTTCCATGAGAAGCTTTGAATTTCCAGGATTAGCTCCTTCGGCTGTCAAATCAAATGAGCTCAGTAACCTGGCTCCCTACCAGGAGGTCAGCACTTTCCCGGTGTGCAGTCTCAAATGCGTGCTCGGCCAGCCTCTCTCTGGAGAGCCTGAACCCCGCCCCCTGTGTGGTGTGTGGCTGGGTCCCTCAGCCTGCTCACTCTCATCGCACACATCCAGGATCCACGGGAGCACCCTGGATCCTGCAAAGCAGCCCTCCCGAGCCCCGAGCCCCAGCTCGTGGGTTTTGGGTCATTTGCTGAGTGGATCTCCAGGCTTGGCACAGACAGAATCATCCACCGATGATTCCGGAACAGAAATGGGAACACTCTTACTAAGATCCCCTACATGTCCACTCCCCAGCCCCCCAAGGGCCTTGGGGTTATGACTGCCATTCCTTGCTGCCACCACCAACCTTTCACAACTACTGAAACTCACTTTGGGACATGATTCCTGCCTGTCACAGAGAGCAGGGCATCTAGCGTTCACCTTTGACTTGCTGGTAAACCCGGCCTTCAATAAAACTTACAACTAAACAACCTGCTAATTTCAAACAAACACAGTGTGTCTCAGAATGAGATTTTAAGGTTCAGGCAAATAAAGTTCAACCTTAGCTTGTATGTATGATACCTAACATAATACTTGAGCATTCAGTTCCTTTAGACATTTTTGTAAAATGTATTCATTTATTTATTTACAGGGTCTCACTACACAGCTTGGACTCATAGTGATCCTCTTGTCTTGGTTTCGCCAGCGCTGAGATTATAGGTGTGCACTGTAGTGCTTTCAGGGGCCAGCTTGACATGTGGTCTGGGGGGTTGAACCCAGGTCCTTTGCTTGCCAGCCAGGCACTTAGACTGCCAAGCTGTCTCCCCAGCCACCCTTTAGACATTTCCTCTGTACATTTTCTATGTCCAGAATGCAGTGAGTGCCTAGAAGGGACTTGTAGAGTACACGTAATGTCGCTGAGCTATAACTCAAGCATCAGCACACAGCTGGATGAGCGGCCAGGTTCACCTTTCCGTTTTCGTTTTGCTGATGGATGCCACATGTCTTCTGCAGGTGATTTTCCTTTCTTAGTGGCTGGCAATTACTGCTATTACTGTCTGGGATGCAGCAGTGCTCAGATAGCGGCTGTTCTGCTTATAATCAGATGGACAAGATATTATCTTTGGCTTTGTCTATGGAAAAAGACATTTTAGAAAGTGGTTGGAGGCCTATTATCAAAAACGAAGAGCTTCTTCCTATTGCAACTTGACTTTTTTTGTGAGAGAGACAGACACACACACACACAGAGACACAGAGAGAAACAGCAGAAAATGATCTCTACAGGGCAGAATTGACTTGCCGCTTTGCTTCTCTAGCTGAGTGCGTGGACTGCAACTAAACATCACTGGAGTAAGACACAATCTTAGAACAGTACACAATGCTAGGAAAAGATCACATATGATGACTTCTCACTCTGCCTTGTGCCCTGTATCATCACTTCAGCTGCATTATCGTAACAAACTGTTGCAACCTTCATGTTCAAGAGGGAGAATTTGTGGACTCAAAACATCAGGAAACTTTCTAAATGTTGTAAATAGAGGAACTGGGATTGAATCAGACTGAGTCCTAGACCTGTGCTCTTAACCACCCCACTGCTATGCACTACTGTTCAGTTACTAAATAAAACCTTGTGTGTCTGTGGCCTTTCTCCACGCATGATGTTAAGAAAAGGAGAAGTGACATTGTTCGTGTCGGCATGTGCATTTCGAAATAAAAATTACATTACTTTTTTTGTTTCTCTGAAGAGTTTCATTGCATTAAGTTTTTAGAAGACTAAAATATAAAACTTGGCATTTGCTAAGACATGTGTATGATGCTATAATAAGTGTTCAAAATATCTTTGGAAGAGCATTCAACTAGCAAGGTATTTTTATTAATGTGGCCATCTAAACAGTGACTTCTTTCTTATTTTGGCTGTGTCCCCCATTTGACACTTTTGTTTCAAAAAGCACATAATGTAATTCTTTCTCAATCCCACCTCATCTCCACTTTGTTCTAAAGACAAAGACAAAAACAGCAACAAAAAACCCAAACGTTTCTTTTATCCTATTAGAAAAGCTGATAAAATGACAGAATTATCCACAGCCATTTTTTTTCTTCAAAATCTAAAATTGGCAGGAAATTTTGTTTATAACACTGTGAAAGCCAGTGTGAAATTTACATATAGAGATTTGAAAACATGTTTTGCTAATGCAGTGTCACTCAGAAATTCACTGAACCCCTCAAGGTAAGCTCGTGGGGAATGTTTGTTTGGGGAAATGGTGATAACGGTTGCAAAGAATTTTCTAGTTAGAAAATTGAAGTATCACTCACATGCACATAATTCACCCTTTTGAAGTCTGTAATCCAATGAATTTTAGTGTATTCACTGGTTCAACTAACCAACACAAGTGCATAATTCCAGTATATTGCTATCACCCCAAAACAAAACTCTGAAGCTTGTATGCGGTCACTGCGGTCCATCTCCTCCACCACACAAGCACTAGGCTGTCTGCAACACAGCTTCCATCTCTGTGTATTTTCCTGCTCTGGATCTCTAATAAAAATATAAATAGAATCACACTATGAGGAGTGATAAAAATATTGTGAAATTAAATTTTGAAAATGTAATAGAGAGGGCTGGCCAGATAGCTCAGGGAATTAAAGCGACTGCTTAGGCAGAAGAAATTTTCATGAGGAAGAAATCTCATGACTTATTTTTCAGATAAGAGAGAACCATGAGAATCTTCCTTACTGAAATACCCCAGCAGGTCAATTTTGCTCCTTCTTGCTTTACCTAATGCTTGGCCATGTAACTGCATTGGCTAGAGCTCTCCAGAACTTTCTATTAATAAAAATATAATTCTGTATTTTTCCCCCAGTGTGTACTACATTAAATCTTCCCAAGATCATGAACATAGTGTGGTATTAAAGCAAGAGTATAAATTAGCCCTGAATGTGCTCATTGTCTTTGTTGGTTCTTTTCCTACCACCCACAAAAGAAAAGGAAGTATAAAATTTAATGTAGACTATGATGAGTTTTGTGTTCTGATACTTTATGTGAATGACAATAAGAGAAGAACCCTGCGAACCATAGAAAGTAACTGCAAACCACAAGCCATAGGACAGGCTGCTCACTAGTTGTGTGATGAAGAGCTAGATGAATTTGTGTGGACCAGCACTGAAGGCTTTCTCCCCATCTTGCTTTGGCAGGGCATGATCCATGTGGGTGACTTGCAGGCTCAGCACAGGTCTCCCATGTAGCCCACAGGTCCTGCATATTTGGGAAATTACTACATTTCCTGAGGGCCTGAAAAACATGCATATATAGTTCTGTTTGATGACAGCCACCTGTAGCTATCGTTGTGATAATCACAATAAATAGAAGAAATAACTGCAGTCACTCTTCACTGAATAATTCCTGTCTGTGGGGTTCTTGGTGTCCATCCATTACCTCTTCACAACTTCCCAAGGTAAGTTTTATTATCACCGTTTATAGAGAAGAAAACTGGAACTGAAGCATAAGCTGCTTTTCCCTGTACCAAAATAATAACAAGTAACAGCTGAAATTTGGACATAGACTCAGATTTCCTATCTTTGAATTAGGGAGACTGGGCAGTGCATACTTGGCATCAAAGCTATAGAAGATCTGCATTGACGATATTGATGACAATATGATCTAGGTGACTTGAGAGAGGTAGGCAGCACATGTCATGGCCTAGAGCTAGTGTCCTCCAAAGTCTTCTGTTTTCAGAGGATGTGCATTTGGAAGGCTATCCAGTGATGGTGCTGTGCTTATCCTGAAACAAATGTGCGGTTGAGTTTATAGCTGATTGTGCTGTGGTGGGAGGGATATGTCCCTTGGGGGAGCACGGCCCCATGGAGATCCTCTCTCTCTTTCTCTCTCTCTCTTGATGCTGTCTTCTTGGCTGTTACAAGTTGAACAACTCTCCTCTACCATTCCCTTCCACCACTCCTTTTCTTCCTTGGAGCCAGCATGCCTTGGAATGAACCCCCCGGAACCATAATCCAAAGTAAACTCTTCTCCTTCCTATGTTGCTGTTAGATATTTTGCCTTGGTGACAGGAAAGCCAGCTGATACTCATAAACTGCCTGCCTGTCCTAAGTAATAAACCTGTTTCATTCATTTTTGTTAACAATCTTGCACCTTCAAGCTGCTTCTTTAAGTTTATCCTGATAGATTATTATTTTCATGCTATGCTCATAGGACTTCATGAAATATGACAGGGATTTACTAGATTATCTTTGAGCTCTTTTCTTCCAATACCTTCAGGGCCCAGTTCTAATTTATGAAATTTGGAATGACTCCACATATTTTAATTTTTCCATGGAAAGCTTCTCAATGCACCTTAGCCTTGTTCTTTTGTTGCCTTAGGTGATGAAAGAAACCCTGAGGGGAAATGGGACATTCCTGGCATTCTTCAGAGTCTGAGGATTTCCTTGACTCTTAGAAGATAATCTCAAGCTTCTGACATGCCACAAATTCACTGACCCAGGTTTCAAGTTTTTGGAGAGAAGACTTTCACTCGAGAACCTCAGTGCAAAGAAGCATCATGTCACCCTATTAATGCCTCACAATCCCCTCGGTCTCACTGGAAGAAAAAATTTTTCTCATGTTTTTGTTCCTTAGGCCAGAACAATATGAATTATTGTAAGTGGCGTTATCTTTAGGAATGCTCCAGTAATCTCCTTTACCACCCGAGCCCATGTCTTTGTTAACTAATATTGTCTGCCTCATCTTTGAAGGCACTGGTTCTGGCAACTTCTGGATGCAATAATATGCCCACTGCCTTCCAACCCTACCATGCTCAGAGTCTAACCATTTCGGCTTTTTGCTCTGCTTTCTCCTTTGGCCCCTTGCATGGGAGCTCCCGACCTCCTTCCACTGCGTCCTCCTTCCTCTCCTTCGGTGCCCACGCACAGCAGGGTAGGCTGAGCCTTCGAGTCCTCTGCCACAGGCTCCGCTGTGCACCGTGCTCCTCAGTGCTCCTCAACCAGCCAGCCACCCCTCAACACCCCCAGCCCTTGTCTCAAGTCAGTTATGTCTATGTGCAGTTGCAGAAGGGATTTGGGGTAACTGATCACAATGCGTAGGTGGCTCCTGGTGTCCAGGAAGAGAAGGAGGGGGGTGAAATGCTGATGAGGTCAACTGAGGTTTTAGTGAGCGGAAGACAAGGAGGTGAGGTTGCATTGATTGTGGAGTGGTGAGACTGGTCTGCTTGCCTTTTGAATGCTTTTCAGGGAAAAAGGTCAGAAAAGAGCTAGGCTGAGTATCCAGGCCCCGCGAGGCTTGGCCTTTTGGCGTGGGACAGCAGAGCTTATAGATGCCTCCCCTCTTTCTCTGTGCAAACCATGCCCCATCCTAAGGGCCACCCTGCTATGGCAGCATGTGAGGCGTTACCTGCAGAGTCCACCGCGGCTCGGGTGGAGCCACTGACAGCCCATCTGCCTGACTTGGCATGTTTTGCTATTAGTTAGGCAACCTGTTCTACAGAGTGCCTTGATTTGTTTCAGTTTTGTGAGTAGACACATTACACGCGGTGAACTCCAGGGCTGAAGCCGTCCTCCCACCGACCTGGGTCTGCATCCGGGAGGACCTGTCAGAGCCTCTCAGAATCTCCTGTTCTCTGAGCCTGTGCAGAGAAGGAGGTAATCTGCATACGCATTGTCTCGCGTGCTCCATTGTAGTCTGGAGGGAAACCATGATGCCGGCTCTTTGAAGCACACGCACCTTCCTTTGGCCTCTGCATCTTCACTGAGCACGCTTTTGCTACGTCTTACAAATGCCCTCATGTGATTGGTCTGTGGGGCACGGCCTTGGGACCAGTGATCCAGAAAGAATGTTCCTATTGGCCCATTTATGTCTTACATATAATATTTTCTCACAGGTTTCCACATAAATAATAGTTGTCTTTCCTCCGAGAAAATTTTATCTGTAGGAGAGTTTTTGAGATCTTTATTTCTCTCGTAATGAAACTGAGACCAGGTTTACACATCTGAGCAGTCAGAGTCAACATACAGGTCCTTGTATTTTGAGCACTGTAAATTTTATTCCTATCTGTATAATATTGTCACCTATGATACACCAGGTGTGATCACTTTGTTACGCAAAGAAAAAAAGAAAGAAAGAAAGTCCATGAGCCATTGCAGTGATGCACGCACATAGTCACAGCCCTCCGGGAGGCTGACGCAGGAAGACTGAAAATTTGAGTTGAGGCATATCTTAGTGATTCAGGGATGCTATACCTCAAAAAACAAAAAAGGACAGGGATGGAGTTCAGCGTGAAGACCGAGGTTACTTTCTTGAGTAAAAATAGGACAAAAACAACATAGCACAAAACAACAAATACCCCACAAAAACTGAACAAAATAAAGGACTTAGGTCCTTATTCGTTCAAGATCCTTCCACCATATCCTGGAACTTCGGTTGGCACCCGCAGAGATCACTTGCTACGCCTGCAACACCAGGGGGGACCAGCAGGCCAGAGCCCTACTGGTCACCTGGTCCGGGCATGTCCACTGGGTGGACTGTGAGAACCCTGCTCTGACCCTGGTGGCTCCTGCCAGAGGGGCTGTGGAACTTCTGCCTCAAAAGCTGTTCTGCTGTGATGACATTGGAAGTGTCAAAGCCTGCTTCTCCAATGTCCTTTTGGACACATCAGCCTCTCCCAATCGGGCTTCTGAGTATTTTTTGCTCTTCTTTATACAATTCTTTCTTCTTTCTTTTCTTCTTTCTTTCTTTCTTTTTATCATATTTGGCAGAACCAGGGATTAAACTCAGGCCCTTGCACTTGCCAGGGAAGCGCTTACTCTACTGAGCCATCTCCTCAGTGCCCACAGTTCTTTATAAGCATTTCCACTGAGCTGCAATTCTTGACATAAAACATGGTAGAAAGAAAGCTTCTGTGTTATCTCTCTCTACTTTGGGCCCCACACAAGCAAGTGCAATAAACACATAGAACAAAGAATAAGGAAGGGCAAAAATACAAGACAAGGAGAGTGAGTGTAGAGTGTGTATTGTGCTGAATAGTTCAGGCAAATTTGACTTGTTTAGTAAGCTTTCATCTATTTTAGTAACCTCTGTTTAAAGCCAGGACCCAGTGGTCCTTCTCCAGTGATTTCTGTCTGAGATACACAATTTTTGTGACTGATTGCTAGCTTTTCTTAGCCACACACTTTAAAAGAAAAGAGACAGAATACAAAATAGTGATAGAAACAATAGTATTAGAAATGATACAAGTTTCACTACACAAACAAGAATTCAATACTAGTCACTGTATTACATGATGCTATCTTCAAATTAGTTGTGATTATCAGACATAAATGTATAATATTCATTTAAAGAAAAAACAATAACAAGTTATAAGAAATTCAAAACAGAAAAAAAGTGAGAGTTAAAAATATAATTTAAGCATTAACTGCGCATTAACTGCTCCTTTCAAAAGAGTAGCAGAGGGTCGGTGAGATAGTTCAGCGGATTAAGCACCCGCTTCGGCAAGCACAGGGACCGGGTTCAATCCCCAGCACCACACAGCATGCTGGCCCTGCCCTGGGGCATGCTGAGCCGGCCAAGATCCTGTACCAAACACATACTAAAAATTAACAGAAATCGACAACGCAATTATCTAAAGTATTCTGTGTATAAACCTGAATATATTTTTCCCCTTCTTTCTTTTGTCCTTTTCCTCATTCCAGTTTTTCCTTCTCACTGAACAATTTCTTTCCCTTTTGTAGTATCTGTTGAACCATTTTGGATTCCATTACTCTTTTCGTTTCTTACTAGCAAGATAATGCAATGTTTGCACATGCAGATCTAATTTATTTCACTTACCAATACTATACTCTCTAGCTGCATCCATTTATCTACAATAGCCTCAAATTCATCTTTTGTTATAGCTGAATAATCCCCAATTGTGTGAAAATAGCATATCTTTTTTATCCATTCCTCAGTTAAGGAGCACGTGAGTTGTTTCCAAGATTTATCTGTGACACACCGTGCTGCTATGAACATGGGTGCACATATATCGCTGTGGTATGATGATTTCAACTATTTTTTCAAAAATACCTAGGAGGGGAATAGCTGGCTTTCCCCTCCACAATCCTAACTTTTGAGGAATCTCCATTCTGATTTGCATAATGACTGTGCCAGCCTGCACCCCCACCAACAGGGGAGAACGGTTGCTTCTTCCTCAGAGCCTCTACAGCATTTGCTATTGATTGACTTCTTGATGATAGCCATTCTTTTTTAAAATAATTTTATGGAGAAACAAATAACAATGAGATAGTTTTAAAACTGATTAGTAGGACAGTTTCAATAATTAATACATATATATCTGTTGTCTTAGTGGTTATTCATTGTCCAAGATGCAGGCATGATATCCTGTCCACAGACACTATTAGAATGATAGGCACTTTTTCTGGTGTAAGATGGTAGCCCCAAGTTGCTTGAATTGGTATCACTTGAATGACAAATGACATTGAGCATTTTTTCATATATTTGCCATTCGTACCTCTTCATTTGTGAAGTGTATATTTGGCTCCCAGGTGCCCATTTTTTGATTGGGTATTTGAATTTTGGAGGCCTGATTTTTACAAAATTCTTTATATGTTAGATAGGAGTCCCATGTCTGATGGACGGTCTGCTATAATTGTGCATGTTGAAGGAAATCACCAACAGGGAACACATTGTTTTATGTTGAAGCTCGGATTTTAGCTAGCGGGCTGATGTGTGTTCCCACATGTACTAGTTTTGCTCTTTTTCTTTTGAACTAGGTTGTAGGCACATAACATAAAATTAAAAGGGCTTCAGTGGTTAAGAGTGAGAAGGCCTCTGTTGTGGGCCACTGGCAAGCCAATTCCATTCCCATTGACAACATGAGCTTGGCATTCTGGGCATCTTCAGAAAGGCCAGATGTGTTATAATAGGTGTAAGTCTTCTCTTCTTTCATATTCAGATATCTTCCATAGTGTATGTTATATGTGAGCATTTATATAACACTGCTGTATAAACTTCCATCACATGGATTTATAATAATTAGACTTCTCTGATTTCTGGTATGGTCTATTGCATTTCAACAAAAATACTTAGGTGAGTGTCCTTGTGCTTGTGCACCAGTGTGCCCAGAAGATAGCTTTGTACAAGTGTCTTTCAGCAGGTGTGGTGGCATTTGGAGGCTGAGGCAGGAGGATTGCTGTGAGTTTGGGTCTAGGGCCAGCCTGGGCTACAAAATGAGTTCAAGGTCAGCCTGAATTGCATGGTGAAACCCTATTTCAGAAAGACACCCAGACACAGACACCCAGACACACACAGTCACCACCCACACACACACACGTGTGCTCACTCACACACACACCCATGCGCAGAGCATGTTTCAATTGAGCTGCTGTTTAACAAAATACAGTAGGCTGATGGCACAAATACTAATGGTTTTTATACCTCCAAAGACAGAGATGACCAGGGCTAAGTACTGTTCATAGGAAAAGACCCCTCCCAGCTCCCAGAAGGCCACTGTCTCTCACATGCTCACGTGACCTCCTCTTTGTGCAAGCCCAGAGAGAGCTGAGTGTCTCCTCTCATAAGGACACTAAATTGCAGCACAAGGATTCCAGTTCCATGATTTCTTTGAAAACTAATTACCTTCCCAAGGTCTCCCCTCCAGACACCATCCCTTCGGGGGTCTTTGGTGCAGGGGAGTTGGATGTGAACATTCAAGCATAATGTGTTGTGTTACTGTGTGAAAAATTTTGACTTTTATTAGTCCACATTTACAGCAAATGATGATTACACTCTCGTAGGGGATCGGTACAGGTGCATAACACATTTCGGTTCACTCCCCACCTTCACTTGCATCTTACTTTTCCATCATCAGATTCAAGCCTTTATAAGACCTTCTAAAATTAACTATCACACACATAGATTGAAGTCCAGCTGTGCATAGGTGGGGAGATTTGCTGCTGCTCTCGGCGGGAGCTGTCCTTTTCTAGTTGAAAAGGAAGCCTTTGCAACTCACCTGTAAAGTTTGTCAATCTTGGTTCCTCCTTGAGCTCATCTGTGGAAGTGGTAGCTCAGTGCATTTCTTTGTTAGATCTTTCTTATTAATATGCGAGGCGGAAATAAATTTAATTAA
Organism: Ctenomys sociabilis; assembly: GCA_004027165.1. NCBI lineage: Eukaryota > Metazoa > Chordata > Mammalia > Rodentia > Ctenomyidae > Ctenomys > Ctenomys sociabilis. The sequence continues at coordinate 87,952 of PVKA01003293.1, read as the reverse complement.
TTAATTTATTTATTTATTGCATTTAGTACAGGGTCTACAGGGCCTCATTACATAGATCAGACTCGTAGTGATCCACCTGTCTACAGCCTCCCAAGAGCTGGGATTACACTCACGCCACCACTCCCAGTCTCAATCGCTTTCTCAGTGCACCCAGGGGCGGGGCCGGCACGGCAGACCCAGGGATTGAACCCCAGGCCTCTGCACATGCCTAGATGGGCACTTTAATCCACTGAGCTATTTAGCTGGCCCTTAAATTTCATATATTTAGTAATGATCAACACTTTTCTGAGAATGAGGCAGTCGCAGCTTTCCCTCACTTTGCAGTTGGTGCTCTTTCTCTTACTTTGTAGGAAATGCTTGTGCACTGAAAGCGAGGGCCTTATCTCTGGCATAAGCTCTAAATACTCCTTCACAGTGGTCTTGGATATTTGGAGCTTTACTAATCGTGTTTTTTATACTGAGAATATTTTCTTATCGTTCATCTCTAAGCTGAGATTCCAAGATGCTTCTCCGGTCTTTATTTTTAGAATAAAGACTTTGTTTTTCCTTTTATGTCTTTGATACATGTGAGATTATTATGGGATACGTTATGAGGTAAGGACCCAACCGATTTGTTCTATTTTTTGCAGCATTTTGTAGTCGGGTGGTGGTTTTCTTTTAATTTTATTCAATTCTATAGTCACTTATTTCTTTAGGAAAAAAGTAGGTTAATCCTTCTCATAAACAAATGTCTTCTAAAATAAGAGTACAAAAGACATAATTCTATTTTTGGTTAATTTTATCGATACATTTCAGATATACGTAATGATCACATTCATCACAGGGAATTTGTAGCTATGCATTACATATCTTGATTCTTTGTGCTCCATCCTTCCCCTTCCTTTATTTACAAAAGCTTTGCTTCCAGTTTTTCCATCTCTTCTCTGTTTTCTTTTTTGCTATTTCTTTCTTTTTCCCCTTACTCTCTTCCTTTTTCCCCTCCCATTTGAACATTCTTTCTACTTCATGATAGCTGTCATACATTCTGTCTTATTTATACTTTCAATTTCTCACACCAGAGAAACAATGCCATATTTAAACATGTGTCTGATTTATTTCCCTTGAGATTATACGCTCAAGGCGCATCAATTTGCCTATAAATGCATCCAATTTATCCTTCTTTATCACAGAGTAGTAGCCTATGAAAAATACTACATCTTGGGCCAGGCAGCACAGAGGCATATAGCTCAGTGGCACCAGGACTTCCTGGTAAGCACAAGGTCCTGAATTCAATTCCTGATACCAAAAACAAACATAAAATACTATCTTTGTCCATTCATCTGTTGACAGGAATTTGGGTTGTTTGAAAAGATTTAACTATTACAGAGTGCTGCTATGAATGTGCTTGTGCATGTGGATCCCTGTGGTATGATGCTGTTGATATTTTGGGGGAAGATTCCAATTAAGGGAACAGCTGGGTCAAATGGAACTTCTAGTTTTAGTTAAAGCTACCATGATAAAAATAGCATGGTACTGGCAAAGTGCCAGATGGGAAGATAGATGGGAAGATTCTAGAAACAACTCCAAACTCACTCAGCCACCTGATCTGCGAGTAAGGGGCCAAACAACTCCACTGGAAGAAAGGTGGCCTCTCTCACAAGTGGTGATGAGAGAGCTGGACCTCCACATGCAAGTATTAAACCAAGACCCAGGTCTCTCACTGTGCACTAAAATAAAATGGATCAAATATGTAAATATTAAAACAAAAATAATAAATGTATTGGAAGATCCAGCTAGAATTCTTAAAGACAGGTGTAGACGAAGACTTTATGAACAAAATTCCCATTGTTCAGGAAGTAGTACAGAGAATTAACATATGGGATTTCATTTTATTAAGATGCTTTTTTAATAGCAAGGGAAATAATGAAAAGATAACCTGCCAAATGGGAAAACATTTCTCTTAGCTTTTCCTAAAACAAAGAACTAGTATATAGAATATATAAAGAATTCAAAAAAGAAAAAAATCAGACACCCCCAAATTTAAAGACCCAATCCAAAAATGTGGGTATCTGAAATGAACAGATAGTTCTCAGATGAAAAAGTACAAAAAGCAAATAAATACATGAAAAAGTGTTTGGCATCACTGGTCATTCAAGAGATGCAAACTGAAGCAACATTCAGATTCCATCTCACTCAAGAAAGAATGGCTATCTTCAAGAAGTCAACTGGTAACAGCTGCTGGCAGGGCTGTGGGACACAAGGGAGCCCTTCTCCACTCTCAGTGGGAGTGTAGACTGGTAAAATAGCATGATTTTGTAGATTTTTGTTATTGTAAGAACTGTAAGAATAATGCAGGTTTGGAATACATATGCATAATTCTTTGTTTGTATACACATAGGTACATTTTGATTACTGGAATTTAGTATATTTTAGGCCTATCTTTAGCTTATCATTGAGTTATTTGCCTAACCCATTCATTCGAGCTGCAGCTTTAGGAAATGAGTCTCACCATATAGCCCTGACTGACCTTGAACTCTCTGTCCTCCCGCTGAAGCTTCCTGAGTAACTGGTACCACAGGCTGCATCTCTCTCCATTTAGGCTGTGAACTCCATCCATGGAGACAGCGAATTACCTTTCGCACCAGGGATGGCAGTGGCTTCCATGTTCTGCCTCAGTTCCATGGCTGAGGATGACATTGGACCAGATATTTAAACCAGTACCACTTCATGCTTTGAGTGCACTGATATTTACTGCTTGCAGCACACATTTGAGTTGAAAATCAGCTTCCTTCTTGTGTTATTTCTATTGCCTAAAACTTAGCTCTCTTCCTCAGAACAGCTGCACTGCAAGAAACTTAGTGGGGAGAAAAGGCCTTATATTTCCATTGAATCTGCTCAGAAAACATTTATTGAATGTCCTAAGTGGTCCAAGCACAGGTCAGAGTTAGAGAGAAGCAAAGAAATGGGACTTAGAACCCACCTTCGGGGAGCACAGAGTGTTGTGGAGGGCCAAATAGCATCATGAGACGGTCATGTTTGCAGGATCCCAGGAGTTTCTGGACAAGGCCATCAGACACAGATGGGGAAGATGAGGAGACAGAAGGTGAAATCATCCTCTACTATTTAAATGTTATGTGTTAGCAAAGGATGATGTGAATTAAGTGTAGGAAATCTTAACAATTTGCTTCATATTATAAGACAGTACTTACATTTACCCAGGCATTTGGCTTGATGTTATTATATAACATTACATAACATTAAACTAATAACATTGTAGCAAAACATAATAATATTAAAGCAAGTGGCTTGGGTAAATGTGGGTGTTGTAAAATGCCTGCGATTGTAAAACACTTAATTTCTAAAAGTGTTTATTTGTGGTTTGTTGTGTTGTTTTCTCATTGTATTCAAGATGTTCAACATTATAAGGTGATTAAAAACTTATTATTTCCAGAAATACTTCAAGTCAAAGTAGAACATATATGTGGTGGATGGACAATGGGTAGTGCTCTGAAGTGAACCAGCCTTCTGCTGAGGGTGGGAGGCCCACGTGAGGGTTGCTGCCAGCAACATAAGAAGCAGAACTGGAGAAGGAGAGGGGCTGCTGTAGATGCTGTTGGAAGCTGCTGGTTCTCTTGGGCTACTCTGCTGGATGACCTTGCCCTGCTGGTTTTCCTGATGAGGTCAGCTGTTCTCCTTGAAGGAGAAGCTTGGGACCTTGTTGTTGCTGAGAACAGCTGTGGTTCTCATTGTGGGGGGCCTTGAGCATCGCTTCCTGGCTGCAGAGGGGAAGATGGTGCCCTGCTCAGTCTCCTATAGAAGCTTATGAAATTAGCTTTCCTGATGGGAGCTCAGCTTTCCTCATCTCTGGAGGAGCTCAGGACCTTGCTGGCCCTGAGGATGGCTGTGGTACCTTTGTGGGGAGCTCTGGTGCTTACCTTTGAGCATTACTTTCCAGTGCATATCCCTCAGCCTGCAGACACATATCCTTCATCCCATGGCATACTTTCTAGCTTCCACCATTGACCTTTGGGCCTTCCCAGTGCAGATCCATGAAGCAGGCCTGCATGAGGGCTCTAGGCCTCCCGCTGGACTCATGCAGCACATTACATTAGGATCCAGGCCCTCAGCTGGATTCCTTGGTATAGACAGATTTTCTGTACTCTAGTTTTGTATATGATTTTTTGGGTGACTATTATCAATTAACCTTATGAAGAATTTTGTCCTGTATTGTATTGTTCCCCTTGAAACACCCTAAACTATGACAAAATGTAAATATACTAAAAAAGAAAATAATCACCACCACAATAACAAATACTTTGGAGGGAAAAAAACATTATATCCATGAAAACAAAGAATTTTGACCAGTACAAAATGTCACATTAGGTTATTAAATACTCTTGTCACATTTAAAGTTCTTGCATTTGAGACCTCAGTGCAGACATTTGCTGATGGTCTGTCCTCAGCTGATTTCAAAGACCAAAAGGAGTTTTCAGAGCAGCCCTCCGGGGTCCTCTGCTCATGCTGTGGCTGCTCTGGTTTTCCAAGCGGAGGACTCTAGCTTCAGTAGTCAGAGTGGAGTGAGCACAGGCGACCACTGAGACAGTGACTAAGCGCCCTCCAGTCATGAGTGCAATTCCCCCATGGGCAGAGCTGGCCTTTACACAGGAAAAACAGAACAGAAAAGCTCCAGCGAGAGAGACTTCCCACAGTTTCAGCTGATGTCCAGCCTGCTCCGGCCCCCTCACAACCAGAACCGCTTGTCCTGTGAGAACTGGGTGAGAGAGCACGAACTCAGGAGGTCACCGAGTCACCAGCAGATTCAGGTCAGGAGCACTGACCTTGCTAAGAGAGCACTGCAGTTGGTGCCAGAGCCATCCTAGATTTCAGGCTTTGGGGGTAATAAGTTTCAGAGGTGACAGAGTTTACGGAAGCTAAAAAAACATGTTCAGATAAAAATTAAAGACTATTTATACATATGCTTGCATATTAACTAGCAAGCAAGCTATGGCCCGTACATGGTCCTTACACTGTTTGTTACTGCTTTTTCAGTAAAATTTTTACATTGCTGAAATCAATGAGATTACATGTAGTTTTAAAGTAGTTTAATTATATTTAGTTTTGCTAGTCAAATATAAATTTTGACAAATGCTCAATATGAAAAGAAAAGAAAAAGTAAACCACATAATAAATTGGTAGTAATCAGATTCAGTATCTGATCTTCTGTTTTGAAGAGTGATTTAAGGGTTCCTTAGAGCCAAGCATGGTGGTGCAGGCCTGTAATTCCCACTCTTGGGAGGCTGAAGCAGGAGGGTCACTGCGAGTTAGAGGTCAGTCTGGGCTACAAAGTAAGTTCAAGGCCACCCTGAACCTTGTTCAAAGAAAGAAAGAGAAGAAAAGAAAGGAAAGGAAGGAAGGGAGGAAGGCAGGAGGAGGGAAGAAGGGAAGGAGGGATAGAGGGAGAAAGGGAAACAAGTTACTTAAAGGCTACAGAGTTAAATTTAATCTGAATTTAGTGTGCATTTCAAAGCTTCCCTGGAAAATTTTCCAAAAACATGAAAATGTGCCATTTCCTCAGAGTACTGTTATTATACCATTATACATAATTTATCTCACATGTTTATTAATAGCATTTTGTCATCACTTTTCTTGCCATCATATTTCCTTGTAAGTCTCCCTAAAATTTTACCTGCTTCAGATTCTACTTTAGTGGTTCCTACTTTTCTATATGTCTTACTTTCTCACTAACCTGTGGTTTTATGACAGGACAGTTTATGTTTCCTGTAGCACTGTGGAGAGTCAGGAGAAATTTGCTCAACTTATGTTTTGCACTGAATTGACCTAAGCCATTTAAAATAGAGATGTGTAGGGGGAGGGGAGGGGTGGTTCAGTAGAATAAGCACTTGTCCGGCAAGTGCAAGGGCCTGAGTCAATCCCTGGTTCGGCCAAAAATAAATAAAAATAAAATAGAGACGTGACCGCTTACTACACATCCTACGCTAGGTTTACGGAGGAAGAGGCAGCGCTTAGGAAAGTCCATGTCAGTGATGCTGCAAACAAGACTGCTGTCCACCCTCATTCCCCAAGCGCATGCGCCCTGACACGGAGGCCTGGGATGCTGGCATGTGCTGCAAAAGGTGCTGATGGCTTAAGGCACAACCTCAGTGGGAATCTAAGCATGATTGGGCCATGTTTTCCTGTTATTATATTATCATTATTTAAAAGAGAAAAACAATTATATACAATTTCAAAATACAGGAGTAGGAAATTAACAACAATTAACATATTGCCATCCTCAAAGTAGTAGCTCAGATTGCAAAGCACAAGCATGAAAATTGATCAAACACTATAACCACAAACCCCTCTTTTCTTTCTTTCTTTCTTTTTTTTGGGGGGTGGGTACTGGGGATTGAGCTCAAGACCCTGCACTTACCAGGCAAGCACTTATTCTACTGAGCCATCTCCTTGGCCCCCATTCTTTTCAATAAATCCAAAGAAACTAGTAGTATGTTGTCTTAGCCATTATTCATGTATGTTTTCTTCTCTTTTCCCTGTTCTTTTCTCCTTTCCCTCATCCTAGTTATTCTTTCTTTTTGAGCAGTTTCTTTTGTTTTCACAATATCTGTTACAGATTTTTGGATCTTACTCTTGTGGCTTCCTACACTAGAGAGCTAATATAATATTTACACATGTGAATCTGATTTATTTCACTTATGAGTGTGGTCTCAGTAGCATCCATTTGCCTATGAAAGTCTCAGGTTTATCTTTTTGTATAGCTGAGTAGTACGCCATTGTGTGAAAATACTGTATCTTTTTATGTATTCCTCAGTTGATGGGTATTTGGCTTGTTTCCAAGATTTATTATGACAAATTGTGCTGGTATAAATGTGGGTGCACATATTTCACTGTGGTATGATGCCTATAATTCTTCTGGGAAGATAGATACCCAGCAGGGCAGTAGCTGGATCAACCAGGACCTGTAATCCTAGTGCTTTGAGGAATCTCCACACTGATTTTCACATGGCTTGCCCTAGTCTGCACTGTTCCCTTCGCCTCACAGCCCCACTGGCATTTGTTATTGGTTGACTTCTTGATGTAGCCATTCTTTCGGGGGTGAGATGGAATCTCAGTGTTATTTTAGTTGGTACATCATGAATGACTAATGATATTGAACATTTTTTCACATATTTCTTTGACATTTGAATTTCTTCTTCTGCAAACAGTATAGTCATCTTAGAGGCCCAGTTTTGGTATGGGTTTTTGAAACTGAGGGGTCTGATTCTGTTTTTTAATATTTTAAGTGTTCCAGATAGAAGTCTGTCTGAGGGATGGTTCATTAAATATTTTTTCCTAAAATGTGGGTTTTCTGTTCATTCTGTTAGTGATTTCTTTTGATGTGCAAAGGTTTTTTAATAAGATGAGATTTTAGTTGTTGCTACTTTGACGTACTTCCCCTGGAGTTTGGTTTTTGTTCATGATCTCCCTGATCCTGTGTCTTAGTTACTCTTCTGTCATTGCTGGGACAAATATCTGACTCTCAAAATGAGGGAAGGAAAGGTTTATTTACCTCACAGTTACTGAATGTTTCAAGACACTGGAGGAGAGGCTGGGGCATTACTGTGTCCACGATGACCCTCTCCACACCTTTCAGAAAGCACAGGCAAGCCAGTTCAGCAGTTCATGCCTCTCTGGCCCCAACCCTCGAGCCATGCAGTGCCCCTCAAGTGGTGACTGCCCAGTGATTTACTGGAGGCTTTGGTGGGGACATCTATATACAAACCATAGCACCCTCTGTGTTCAAGGTTTCCTACTTTCTCTTCTAGTAGATTGCATGTTTCTGTTTTAATAGTTACATGTTTGATCCATGTTGACTTAGTGCATTGTGACTGACATAGGTCTAGCTTTATTTGTTTTATTTTATTGAAGAAAAAATATCAATGAGACAATTTCAAATCAAATTAGGAGGACAGATTCAATAATTAATACATTGCATATTGTTTTCATAGTGGCTTTTTGTTGTACAAGGTGCAGACATGATATTCTATTTACAAACACTATCAGAGCAGATGCCTCTATTCAATGAATTAAGAGAATGTAGTTGTATACCTATCTTTTTAAAACCTGAATTATAATACAGTTTCAATAAAATACTTTTTACATTGTTATCTTCCCAGTGGTTATCCATAGTACAAGAAGCCGACAGGATATCCTGCCCAAACACTATTAGTGCAAATCTTTCTTCTCATAGAACTATGCAAAAGTACTGCATATTTATCTTTACTGTACTGTTTATACAAACACAGAATGGTTCTTCCTTTGTATCCCCTTTTTTTTTCTTTGTCCTGTCAAAGATGGGTGTTGTCATGCAACTATTAGAGGTGCTTGAAATCAGCGAAACAATCCAACACAGTCCAGCAGTCCACAATAATAGTGGGTTATCCAAAGAAGTTGTGGTCTAGAGCCATTTACAGCTCAGCTTATTATTATGGCCATATTTTATGCACCTCATTTTTATACTTTTCTGCAGGATGGTTAAGACTGAGATAAAGCAAGACCTATATAACAAAAAATGTAACTGTTATTGGGTTATTGAGAGTTATTCTATCTTCTTGATTCAATTTTGGTAATTTGTACCATTCGAGGAATCTGCCCATTTCTTCTGTGTCTTCTATACTGTGAGTGTAAAGGTTCTCGAAGTAGCTATTAATAATCTTCTGAATTTCCACTAGGTCTGTGATGATTTCTCCCTTTTCATTCTTATTGCTTCTATTTAAATTTTTTTCTTTCCTCTTTTTAATGAGGTTAGCTAGGGGTTTATCAATTTAGTCTTTCAAAGAACCAGCTTTTTGATTCATTGATTCTTTGAACTGTTTTCTTCATCTCAATTGAATTAATTTCTGCTCTAATTTTCATGATTTCTTCCTGTCTTTGGGCTCTGGGTTTGTTTTGCTCTTCCTTTTCTAGATGTTGGAGGTGCAACATTAGAGTGTTTATTTGTTCCCATTCTGTTTTCCTAATGTGTGAGTTCATAGCTATGATTTTCCCTCTAAGAACTGCTTTCATCGCATCATATAAATTGTGATAAGCTGTGGTTGAATTTTCATTGAATTGTAAATATTGTTAAATTTCTTGTTTAATTTCATATGTGACCCATTGATTACTGAGTAGGGTGTCATTCAATTTCCATGTATTTAGTGGGTTTTTCTGGTTTCTTTTGTCATTTATTTCCAGTTTCATTGCACTGTATTCAGATAATATGCATGGGACAATTTCTGTTTTCTTGTATATGCTTAACCATGACCTCTGGACTAGTATGTGGTCTATTTTAGAAAATGACCCATGTGCAGCTGAAAAAAATGTGTATTCTGCTGTGGTTAGGTGGAACATTCTGTATATATTTGTTCCAATCTCTGGTTAGGTTCTGATGCTTCTTTGCTGATTTTTGTCTGGTTGACCTGTCTTTTTTAGATAAAGGGGTGTTAAAGTCTCCTGTTAAGATTGTGGCCTTGGATATCAGGTTTTTCATGTCCATTAAGATTTTTCTTATATACTTGGGTGCTCCTGTGTTTGGTGCATAGATATTTATGAGTGTTACCTCTTCCTCTTTAATTTTTGCCCTAACCAATATATAGTGGCCTTCTTTGTGTCATTTGATCCTTCTTGGTTTGGAGTTGAGACTGTCTGAGAACAGAATTGCTACTCCTGCTTTTTTCTGAGGTGCTGCGGCATGTAGTATTGCTTTCCATCCTTTGACTTTAAGCCTATAAATGTCTTTTTGAGTTGTGTGTTTCTTGTATACAGCATATTATTAGATTTTGTTTCCTAATCCACTGTGTCAATCTATTTCTTTTAATTGGTGAATTGAGTCCATTTGCATTGATGGTTGTAATTGAAATGTGTTCACTTATGATTGACATGTTATTTACCTGCTGTTTTTTCCTCCTTGTTGCCCTGTGTTTAATTGTCCTATTTAGTGGGTTCCTTCTGTTCTCATTTGTGGAGTTCTGGTCATTGTAGTCCCTCTCTAGAACATCTTTCATTAACCTGTATAGGGATGGTTTTGTCACCATGAATTTCTTTTGTTGTTCTTTGTCATGGAGGTATTTCACTTCTCCATCAAACTTGAAAGAAAGTTTTGCAGGGTATAATATTGTCAGCTGGAATTTTTTTCATAAAGGACTTGAAGTACTCTGCTGCATGCTCTTCTTGCCTTCATGGTTTGTGAAGAGAAGTTGGCTGTAATTTTGATGGGTTTTTCTTTGAATGTGATCTGCTTCTTTTCTCTAGCAACTTTCAGTATGTCATTCTTGTGCCGGATTTCTGGGATCTTGACTATTATATGTCTCAGTGCGTTTGTAGTTGGGTTGAAGTTGGGTGTTCTATATGCTTCGGTTACCTGAATATTAGATTGCTTCCACATATTTGGGAAGTTTTCTGCTATTACTTCTGCCCATATTCTCTTATGTTATTTTTATTGACTCCTTCTTTCTTATTGACGCCTATTAATCTCACATTGTTCATCTTGGCATCATCTTACAGGTGATGGATAATTTTTTCTTGCATTCTCATTGTTTTTAAGAGTTCCTTTCTCACCTTTCCTCTAGCTACACCAGCGTCTTCACGATCTGAAACTCTGTTTTTGCTCTCTCTCAAATGGTTTTGTAGACTCATGATTGAAATTTTATGTTTTTCTGTATTTCTTTGACTCTGCTTCATGTGATGTATTTATTTCCTGTATTTCTCTTTCAAGGAATTCATCATATTTCTAATCTCCTCTATATTTTTTTTTTATCAAGGTCTTCTTTAGAGGTAGCTATTAATTCTTTTACTGCAGAGTTTTTTCCAAATTGGGTTTCCTCCACATATTTCCAGAATTGATTCTCTACTTCAGATGCTATGATTTCAAAGATGTCCTTTTTTATTTCAGAAATTATTTCTGCTCTGAGTTCCTCTTTACCTTTCTTCTGGTTGTTTCTTTGCTTGAGACACTGTTAATTCATATGTTTCCAATGAAATAGTGTCATCTGCACTTATTCTGGATGGGCATTGGGTTTCCCTGACACATTTCTGGATGTGATTCATTACTTCAGATGCTATATATTCAATTTTTTTTAATTTCAGGCATTAATTCTGGTCTGAGTTCCTCTATATCTTTCTGCTGTTGTTTCTTTGCTTCCAACTCTGTTAATTTATTAGTTTCAGCTGAGCTAGTGTCCTCTGCACTTATTATTGGTGGGCTTGAGGTGTGAGATTGCATTTTGCTCCTTGTCTTTGTCATTTTGTATAGCACTAACTTCTGACCTTTGGTGTAGAGCTTTGGTGCAGTTACATTCTTAGCACACAATGAGATTCTGGTGGCGATCTATTAATTTCGAGATTGTCCATTTATGCTTGGCCTGGATCTATCTATTGTGTTCAGCTCCTTTTTGCTTGCAGCCCTTCTGGCACAACTGTGAGCCTGTGCTTCCCCTTTGTTGTGCCCCTGTCCTATGGAGCACCGGAGAGTGCAGAAGCTCTCCCACACACTCACTGGGCCATGCTGGACTGGATCAGGGGCTGGAAGAGTCACAAAAATTCTCACATGCTCTTCAGGCTTGGGGGGATTGGCTCTGGTTAGTTTCACAGTGGGCCAGGCTGGGGTGGATTGGACAGAGAAAGTCTCAGAAATTCTTGCTTGCTCAGAGGTCTTGGAGTTGGGCAGGTCTAGCTTTAGTTTTTGACATGTAGAAAGCCTATTTATCCAGCACCTTTTAAAAATTTTATTATTATTAGTATTAGTATTAGTATTATCATTTGGTACAAGGGCTCAAATTCTGCAGCTTGTGCTTACCAGGCAGGCGCTTAAACCACTGAGCTATTTCCCCAGTCCTCCAGCACCACTTATTAAAGAGGCTTTCTTCCAGTGCACATGTTGGCCCCTTTGTCAAAGATAAGGTGGTTGAGTGTGCTTGGAGTTGTGCCTGCATCTTTTATTCTGTTCCCCTGATCCTCACACATGTTCTTTGTTAGTATATGATGATTTTATAACAGGAGCTTTGTGGTGCACTTTCAAGTCAAGGATTGTGATGTTCCTGTGTCGACTTTTTTACCCACAATCGCTTTTGCTACTCTAGGTATCTTCTGGTTCCACATGAATTTTAGGAATGTTTTCTGTAGATCTGTGAGGCACGCTGCTGGTATTTTCATAAGGACTGCATTGAATCTGTATTTTTGGAGTGTGGCCATTTTCAAACTGTTGCTTTTTCCTGCCCGTGAGTAATGAGTATCTTTGTGTTTTCTGATATCCTCTTCAATCTCTTTTTTCAGGGCAGGATTACTTCTCAATGTGTAGATCTTTTACTTCCTTTCTTAGATTAAATCCAAAGTGTTTCTTTTGTTTGGATGCTATTGTGAACAGTGTAGCTTCCCTAATTTATCTCTCAGTGACTTTGTTGCTTATGTACATGAATGCTATTGAGTTTTGAGTGTTGACTATGTGTCCAGCTATGACACTGAATTTGGTTGTTAAATCTAGAAGACGTTGGGGGAAGTTTTTGGGGTCTTGCATGTAGAGTTGTATATCATCTGTGACTAATGATAATTTTACTTCCTCCTTTCCTATCCTATTCCTTTCATTTCTCCCTCTTGTCTAATTGTGCTTGCTAATGCTTCCAGAACTATATTGAACAGAAATGGTCATAGTGAACATCCTTGTCTTGTTTCTGATTTTAGCTTAAAAGCTTTCAGTTTTTCTTCATTCAGTGTGATGTTGGTTGTTGGTTTGTATTTTATCAGATTGAAGTAAAGACCAACTATTCTGATTTTTTGTAGGGTTTTTAACCATGAATGAATGTTGAACTTTTTCAAATGCTTTTTATGCATCTATTGAGACAATCATGTGATTTTTGTCTTTGGCTCCATTGATATAATGTATCACATTTATGCATTTGCAAATATTGAACCATCCCTGCATTCTTGGGATGAGTCTCACCTCCTCATGGTGTATAATCTGATGATTTGCTGCATTTTGTTTGTTAGTATTTTATTCAGGGTTTTTGCTTCTATGTTCATTAGGGAGATTGGCCTCTAGTTTCCCCACACATGCACTTTTTTTGGCTGGATCTCTGGTTTTTGTATCAGAGTAATACTTACCTCTAGGAATCAGGGAGAATTGTTTTCCCTTTAACTTCATTAAAGAGTTTGAGGAGTATGGCATTACATCTTCACTAATTTTCTTGTAGAATTCAGCCACAAATTCATAAATCCATTATGACTTGGTCTTTCCTTTGTTAGTAAGTTTTTAATTACATTTTCAATTTCATTAAATGACATTTTATTTTGTAGAACTTTTTACATATTTTTGTCTGTGTTTTCCAACCTATGTCAATAAATATTTTAGAGGTAGGTATTGATGATCTTCTGAATTTCTTCAGGATCTGTAGTGATTTCCTTGTTTTCATTCCTAATTGTGTTTTCTTTTCTTTTATTGGTAAGATTGTCTGTGGGTTTATCAATTTTATTTATTCCTTCAAAGAACCAACTCTTTGATCCATTAATTCTCTTTTATTTTTTCATCTCCATTGCCTTAATTTCTTCTTGAACTTCATACTTCTCTTCCTTTTTGTACTTCTGCCTTCATTTACCCTTCTTTTCCTAAAAGCTTGAGGTGCAGCATTAGGTTGCTTATTTGTGCTCATTCTGTCTTCCCATGTGAGTACTCATCTCTATGAATTTCCATCTTTGGACTTCTTTCTTTGCATCCCATAAGTTCCTGAAAGGTAGAATCTGTATTTTGACTTCATTGTGGATACTATTTAATTTTTCTTTAGTTTCATCTGTGACCCACTGGTTGTTCAGGAGGTGTTATTTAATTTTCATGTGTTTATGAAGTTTTTGCACTTTCTTTTGTCATTAATTCCCTATTTCATTGCACTATTGTCAGATAATGTGCATGGGATAATTTTGATTATTTTTCATTTACTTAAGCATGTTCTATGGACTAGTATTAAACTATTTTACATGTGTGAAGCTGAGAAAAATGTGCATTCTGATGTTTTTGGGTGGAACACTCTGTAAACCTCTTACTTATGTGCAAAATTTTGAAATTTTTTATGCATTTGGTACAGTGTCTGACTACAGACTCAGGCTTACAGTGATCCTTCTGTTTCAGCTTCCCCAGTGCTGAGATTTCAGGCCTGTGCCATCATACCTGATTTCTGTGGCAAATACTGCATACTCAGGGCAGGGTCAGCATGGCATCTGCTACTAGGGATGGAACCTGGGTCCTTGCACTTGCCTGGCAGGTTCTCAGAGTGCTAAGCTATCTCCCATGGCCCATTTCCTACAATGATTACTCAGTTTTCAACCTTTTCTTATCATCATCTTAACAAAATCTGTCTCTGCACTCTATTTGCTGAGCATTTCCTTTATGGATGTTAAAATTTTTTGTCTGAGAGATTATTTCTGATATGATTTCTTCTGTAGCCTTGTGAATTTGTTTCTTCACTTCACTTGCTATCATTTCACAAATGTTAGTTGTGTATCTTCCATTTTCTGGTATCTCATTATCTCCTGAACTTGTTCTGGGTGACCTGAAGATCTGAGGTTGCATTTTGCCTCTGTGTTTTGCCATTTTCTATTTCAAATGTTTTCTGTTTGATCCTTGTAAGTTTTTGTAGTAAGTAGCTTTATTACTTGTGTCAGGGTCTCTCTAGTGAAAGCTTCATCTTGTGAAATGTCTTTTATGTGTAGGAGATTCTTGGTTTGTATCTATCTGAAGATCCCACCCTGACAATTATTTAAGAGTGAGATGTTACCTGTTTGAGTCAGTCCCCAATCTTTTGGTGCTGGGTTATGGTGAGATTATTAGCCCCAGTATTTCTGGCTGTGGTTATAATAGTGAGAACAACTGATTGAAAGATATATGATATCCTAGCTAAAGTAATTTACTTAGCAGTAAGAATAGCATCTAGAACAGTTTAGGCCCTGGCAAACTGTGGTAACTATTAATTTTGTACCTTTAGCTACAGGAACAAAATCTACAGTTATGTTACAGAACCAGTCATACATTGGGAGCTTGTATGCAAAGTGTTTCCCCAGGTAGGGTGGTTCTGTCCTGTGGTGTGAAATTGAAGTAGGATAGTAAATAAAGCAAAGATAACTGGAAAAAATAGGAGAAGCTAGGCTTGAGGATAAAGGTTGATCATGCAAGCCTCAGGAACTAGAGAAGAGGGCAGAAGAGAAAGAATGAGGGAAGAAGCAAGGGATTATCTGAACTTGGTCTCTGGTTGTGGAATGTAGGATTGGTTTTCTTGGCTGGTTTTCTTGCCAGCATTTTAGAAGAGATACAAAGACAAGAAAAAAGAAAGCAAAAGAGGAAGCCCAACCTGCCTGTTTGTACTCTGTGTCTTGGTTGCCAAGCACCATGCTGGTTCGTCTGACTACCTATTGGCTCATATTGTTACTGTTGCTTTAAACAGTTTCACAAGCCAGTTCTACCTCTGCATCCTGTGCACCCTGGCTGGTGGCTGTACTCATGTTCCCACCTGTCTCTGTCTTCCCATAGGGTTCACCTGGATCCCAGCAGTAAGGAAGGGAGGGGTTGGTCTCTGTGCTTTCCTGCCCTGTTGTCCTGAATCTGGGTACTCGTGATGGGAGAGCTGGCCATGTCTTTCATTCCTCGTAGGAAAATGTAGAACATAAAGGTTATTTAGAGTGATGCACATGCATTATATAAAAATAGGCCTTCAGGAGTGTAAAAGGAAAGAGCATGATTAGTTCTTTATTTTCCCTAATATATTTTTCATTAATGAATATTATCAAGTAATAATTTTAAAAACTCCAGAATGATTAACTTTTTAAAGTATTGTATTTGCTGATTTAAACTAATCATTGATTCTTTCTTAGGAGCTTGCACTCAGTTAGTACATCAGTACACGGAAAATAATCTTCAGTTTCAGGACACTTGACATAATTTATTTGAAAGGCGTCCTTTTCCCACTCACCTCTCTCTGTTTACAATAGACTTGTGTAAATTATGTACTTCATCTCCATATCCTTAATAATAAGGAGATTTCAAGTTGGAACATGTAGTTCTGTTTTTACAAGTGCCATTTAGAAGCCAATTTACAAACCCTGTGATTTATGAAATATTTGTGAACAAAACTTGTGTTGTTGAAGCAATGCAAATGAAAGAGGGCTTCTCCGGGGCAGTTCTCCAGCTGCAGACCTGCCTTTTACAGTCGCTCTGCAGTTGACCCTTCAGTCCTACTTTGAGTAACCAGATGAAAGTAAGGTTCCCTTCAAGTGATGGTTGCTAGGGGCGACTGGCCCTGATGCCAAGCGATGAGCATTCTACCTACTTAGTATAATGCCTATTTTGTGAGCTAAATAAAGAGCACAATTGTGCAGAAGGAAGTCATATAGATGTGAAATATCAGGAGAGGAATAGAAGTAGGGCCGCTAAAGACATGGAAATAAGAAAAAAGGATTATAATCAGCACATTTTTGGTAGCTGCCTGGAACTTAGGACACATGTCTTAAGGAACTAAGCGCTCTCTATTTCTACCTGTCTGGGCAAAATGTTTACTTTTATTCTTTTCACTGATTTTTTTAAGAACATCAATTCACTCAACTTTTGTTCACTGGCGCAAGACTTTCTCTTTGACATCCGTATGTGCTCTCATTGGGACTTGCAAGAAATGGAAATAAGATTGTGTTACAATCGCGTAGCAGTATGTATGCCAACTGCTTTTGGCTTGAATTTTCAAGCAGAAATTTTCTGTGTCTTTACATTTGTTGTATGCTGTTTGAAAATGGGTAATAGGTAGGGTCCGTTATTTCTAGTGGCATTTCAGATGGTGTTATGGAGATACTGGTTTAGCAACACTGGTTTCAGACAGCGCATTATCCTCTAACTCATAACTGCTTTGACCACATTGTGCAGTTTTAATACAGTCATTGTGTGATTGTAAGGATCCTCAGATATGACCTGTTCTTTCTTGTATGCTTAGAGGTGCTACTCTTGAACGGCAAGTTCATTACTGCTTTTTTAGCAGCTGTTCTATGCCAGGTGTGATGCTTAACTACAAGGGGCTCACAGACTGATTGGGAAGATGGACATGAAATCAAGTGATTATAGATACATATGCCAGGAGCTATAAACAAGCTACAAACTAGATGTTATAGGAATGCTGAGGAAGGAATACGTTTAAGGAAAAAATCAGATTTAGATTGCAGGATGGCTTATGGTTTGCAGCATGTGTGACAGTCATTGTGTGCAGCAGGGTACCTTTCTTGGTTATCAAAGTGGGGGCAGCTGATTTTCTTCATTGTGTGTCTCTTTTGTCCTTCCCTCTTCTAAAATCAATTTGTGGATTAATGAAGTTTCTTCCTCTTAAACTGAGGATTCTAGACTATGGCTCCTGTGTACAAGATTCTGCACATGCCTCCCATGTGAACAGGGACATTTGTGACATTTTCTAAAATGATAAAAACAAGAATCCAGTGGGCTCAGCTAAGAATGGCTTCCGTAGGAAGGCATCAACCCAGCAGTCCAAATGTACCAAACAAGTTGTGACTCCAAATAACTCCTTTACCCTGGTTATGAAAGGGAAAGAAAACCCTGCTTATCAACCTTTATGTTCCGGAGAAGTGGGACCAGTGTAGCAACGATATGGGAAAGGCTGGTGAGATACTAGTATGTTATGATGAAGATTTAAGAGACTGGGAAACAATAGAGGGACATATCGTAGACAACTCTGCTTCAACACTAAGAAGTTTGGATCTTTTCTCCTATGTTGACACTTTTATCATGCAATTTTTTCATATAAATACTGAAGATGGAACTCTGGACCTTACACTTGCCAGGCAGGTGCGTAAATCACTGAGCTATCCCCCCCATCCTTACACCTTTAAACAGAACAGTTCCAGTAGCCATACAGAGAAAGGCTTGCATTTGAATTGTCAAGAAAATATTTAACCTTAAGATATTAATTTATAAGCTGACAATTTAGGGATAAAGCCAAAGGGAGAAGAAAACCAAGGGAAAGTATGAAAGCCAGGAAAGCAAATCCAAGAGCATATGGTTGGAGATAAACAGAATAGGAGCAAGCAAACCAGACAGGAGTGTGCAGAGAACTGGAAATCAGGAGTGTGCTTATAAAGGGAAGGAGTGTGAAGAGATGGGGGACTGGTGAGGAGGGTTAAGTGTGGCGTGGGTTACGCAGAAGGAGAGTTGAAAACGTGCACTGGATTTGGCCATTAGGTCATTAGAAGCTTTGTGCTCTTTCAGTTCATTTTGTACAATTTTGAGGTGGTGTTCTAGAAAAGAAAATTTTATTAGAAAAAGCACTTTTTTTGAAGACAGGAAAGAAAAAGAAGCAGAGTAAGTTTTTTTTTTTCAGAAGGCAATATTGTAGAAAAACTAAAATAATCACACAGAAACAAAGGAGGCCTTAATCACAGAATTGTAAGGCTATAACAATGGGTTGTTTAAATTGTGTCACCCTAGGCCAGGACCCCATCCAGATTATTCCAGAGAAATGACAATTTTAATTGCTCATATTGAATCCTAATTATGAGCTAATAAGAAGAGGAATTAAAATTAACACCCCACTGATTTCATTTGGAGACATTCATACTAGTTGGTCCTAAGACTTGACTGTTTGTCCTTCTCCAAAGCCAGTTACTTCACAGTGGGTTCTCAGTTTTAAAAGTAATTCCTGAAGGAAGACATAAAACTTCAGATGTTTTTGTTGTTGAATGAGTCAGCACCCCATGTTTTATGTATTCTTGTCACTGAGTTTTGGAGAATATTGCTGAAGTTGAATTTTCAGTTTTAATTTCTTGCTTTGGGCCATTATACATAAATGCCAGCTGATTTTTTTGCCAAACAGAAATGAAGACAGCCCCATGCCAGGTTCCTTTAAAAGCTGCACAGTGGCTGAGGCTATGGAGAGAAATCACAAATTTTTGTTCTGTAAAATCCCAGCTAATGATTTCCAGTGATTACTCTCTAACATGCTTTACAGTATATAATTTCCATGAGAAATAGTGTCCAAGAAATGGACAGCATCTCTGGCTCTTGGACAGAGCATTCTTCGGTGGCCCTGGGAGCTGCTTGTAGGGGGTGTGCTCCATGTGGCTGGCCAGAAGGCTTGGTCTTCAGATACAGCACTGCGTTATGAAAGGTTTCTATGAGTTTGGTCTGGAGACATGGCATGGTAACACACATGCATCCTCTTCATTTTCGTGGCATTTTTTTTCATGGATTGAAAGATACGGAGATTTGATGTGGTGTGTTTGAAGCAAAAGCACTGGCCCAGGCAGGAGTCCTGGGCTCTGGTGCTGACTTGAGTCCAGACAACCTGTGCAGCTGTCTATCCACAAATCAGTCAAGCTGGCTGTGGTTCCTTTGCTCACCTGTGGTATGGTGAATCGTGCTGCCCTGACTGCCTCCTACGATGGCTTTGAGGACACATGGAGAGAATACCTGTGTCAGCCATCTGACCATAGGCTCTCGCCTTGGCTGCACCTTTGCTATTCTCTCTTCCAGGACAGGTGCTGGCGAGATGGCCAAATGCACCAGTGATGGCGGTCACGAGACGTAACGCACCACCAAGTCTGTCTGTCCTTAGTGCCATCTCACAAGGACAGCTCATTTCTGCAAGTATCAATATTTCATTTCTTATTTTCTTTCTGCTTTTAAACTTAAGTACAGGAAATAATAGACATTGATGTGGTTTTATGTAAAATGGTGCTACCACTTTGCCCCATTTCCTTCAGGTTCTCTTTAAGCAAATTGGAAGTTTATGGGTACAGCTCGAAGCCCTGCCTCCAAACCCTGTCACCCTTTTTCCTTCCATCAACCTGAGCCCTGGTTCCTACTTTATCCACTCCACACATGCGTGCTTTTGTGCTTTCGTTACACAAGAATTTTTCCATGACCTGCATATAGGAATTAAACTGTGTGTGTCATACATATACCCTTGTTTGGAGGCAGTTCGAAGTTACATAAAATTTTGTCTCATTCAAACATAATACTTTTGGAGATTTTCTGTGTACTCTTGAAAAACCTCATTCATGCACACAAAGGCATGTTCAGGATTGTTTACACGAGCAGTTTTTTTTTTTTTTTTTTTTTTTTTCTTGATGTATTTGGTACAGGGTCTCACTATGAAGTGTGGACTCGTAGTGACCCTCCGTGGTTCACTTCCCCCCACCAGCACGGGGATTCCGGTTTCAGTGGCTGGCTCAGCACACTGAGGGCGTGGCCAGGGCTGCACGTGGTGTGGGGGTCTCGTCCTGGTCCCCGCGCTCGCCTAAGCAGGCGCTTAATCTGCTGAGCTGTCTTGCCGGCCCCGCACCAGCAGTTTTAATAGTAAAACATGGGAATAATCTAAGCCTCCCTCATGAATAAAATCAATAAATAATGGAACAATGTAAACCACTAAAATAGCATTTTGATAAAAGAGTAATCTTAGAAAAATTACCAACCTATAATTATGGATGAATCTACGAGGAATATCTGATAAAATCTAGTGTAAAAAAATTTACACTTTAGACTATAAACAAAGCTTCTTTTTCCTCATACCTTATTCATGACTTTTATGCAATTTACTTCCGTATTAAATGAATACATAGGGCTTGCATGAGGTAGCCCCAGAAGATAAAGCAGATATCTTCAAAGGAGATGCAGTAAATACGCGAGATCTCTTTCATATGTTCATTCCATTTCCCATAAGACTGGATGGCAATTCTATTATTATTTAGTGGATCATGACTAAAGAAGTCAAGTATTATTGTTCAATGTTTACAAAAACCTGGCATGTTAAAACACTGACTTAAAATATAGATACATAGATAGATAGATAGATAGATAGATAGATAGATAGATAGATAGACAGACAGACAGACAGACAGACAGACAGACAGACAGACAGACAGACAGACATTGGAGATTTAAAAAATAGGGATATAGGTCTATCCAGATAGCTCAGCAGACTAAAGTGCCTGTGTTGGCAGGCCACAGGGCACAGGGACTGGGGTTCCATCTCCTAAGTGCCATGCTGGCCTTGCCCATGGAATGCATTGAGATGGTGACTGAAACTGGGCATGGTGGCATGCACCTGTAATCTCAGCACTTGGGAAGCTGAAAACAGGAGGCTCACTAGAGTCCAATCTGTATAGTGAGACCTGGTAGAGACCCTGTACTAAAATACACTAAAAATATTTTAAAACATAGGGATATACTTGGTTTTGCAGTTGGAAACACCTGTGCATAAGGAGGACATGCTCAGCATCTTAAATATGCACACTGAATTTATTTTTTTCAATGATTCAAAGAGTTTAAATCTTTCATGAAGAACACAGATATGCCCGTACATGGAAAGGTGCTAATTTCAGTCCTGGACAGGGTAGTGCTTCCATAACAGCTTGCACTTTTGAAGTCAGGAAATCTTCCCACCTCGTCCCTCCTGAGCAGCAGGGACAGCAGATGCATGGCTCTATGGCTGGCTTGGCTTTAGTTTCATGATTCCGTTGTGTACACTCTTCCTTATGAAGCAGTATTGCAGAGAATATTGATTTCACCTTTTAATAAAAAGGTTGTTTTAATTGGTCCTTCAGGATGTTTCCTTCCATCACTGATCTTCCTTCCGAGTTTTGCATTTCTAGGCACTGCCTGGCCTGTGGAGGAAGCAGAGGGGTTGCAAAGGGAATTTCACCAGCATCTCCTATAGACTCACATGAAGGATACATAAGGCAGGAGGTAACAAAAATGTGGTGATGTTTAAACACTAAAGGATTGAATCAAAGTGAGTGAAGGTTTTCAGACGCTGCTGCAATTACCATAGCTGTACACTGATGTTTACATCCAGAAGCATTTATTAGTATTGGCTCTTTTATCTGATTTATGATATATCTTTTTTTTTTTTTTTTTTTTTTTTGGCAGAACCAGGGATTGAATTCAGGCCCTTGTGCTTGCCAGGGAAGTGCTTATTCCCCAGCCTCTTCCCTGATTAATGAAAAGGATTCCTTTCTTACAGTTCTATTCAGGTACAACCAACAAGTAGATACATTGATCAGCTTGATTAATACACATCCTATGCATATTTCAAAATATTAACTTGCTCCCTTTAAGTATACACAAGTTTCATTCAGGATCTTCTTGATACAAGAAAATACTTGGAAAACAGTAGCTGGTTTCAAATCAGTTTCTCCCTTACAGGTAATTAAGGCAGTGTCTTTAAGCAAAAAAAGTCATTCCTTTTTCTCAATAGGTAAAACTCAAATGTGTAAGGCATCACTAAAAATTAGTTCATCTACCTAGTTTTGTTTTCAATTATATTGAAACTACGCAATTTTTAGGCACCATTTGAACAGATGTCTCTACAGAGGAAAAAAACATAAATGTTTCATAAAACATGAAAAACAGACTTAGTTTTATTTTTTCTTTAAGATTTGTTGTTACAAAAGCAAAAACCAAGTTAGCAATAACAAAATGCCATAATTAAAGAGCATCACGATTGCTTACTGTAAGATCCCAAAGGCAAACATTATTGTGACTGACGTGTAGATAGAGTGACTGGTTAGAAAAGCTAGAGATGAAATGGTACGTAGATGCTCAAAAGCCACAGTCAGTTTATTAAAACAGAAGCCAAGTCATACCTTTGAAACCTTAAATTCATTTTTAAGGAGTAGCTTTTGAGAAGGGAAAGAAAAAACTTGCCTTGGTCTTCCTTTGTGGCATGCAATAGATATTTATCAGATAATCTGAACCTGCAGCCTTCTTCCAAACAGCAACCCTGCAATGTGAAAGGCAGGGAAATGCTGACAAGTGGTCATTTAAAGATTTTTAAAATGTGCCCATGCTAGAAGAAATTAAATAATTACTTTATTTATATCAATGAAATAAAATATTTCTCATCACTTCAAGTGGACCTCAAAATTAACAATCTTTGTCAATTATTATTATTTTTACTACAAAAGTTACATTGTCCTACTTACCTATTTATGTCATCAAATTAATTAGAAGTCTGCCAAATACCCCACTTCATTGTGAGCAATATAAAAATGACAGTTAATGAGCCAATGGTTGTCTATTAAAGAATTTATAATGTAATGGATTGGCGTTATATTTAATATAAGAACCTTTGACCACATGGTTTTCATTCTTAGCCACTTTATATAATGACTAATTTGAACTTGATTAATTTGAAAATTAATTTAATTCTGGTTAGGCTTAAGCACTTTTATCTGGGAGGACTCATTACTGATTGCACTGTTGGATTAAACCTCCATGAGTAAAATAGGTGTAGCTCCTTGTTTCTATTTAAAGATAAAAGCTTTTTTTTTTTTTAAAGAGCATAAGAATTAGATCCATTTCCCAGGGCTGTTTGAGGGTTAAATCAGATTATTTCTTAAAGTACTTTAAACAGCATAAAGTGAATAGTATACAGTAAATGCAAAGGGCTAAACTCAACTATTTTGATAATCAGAATGATCAAATTTTGGTACATTTCTATCATGTTCAGGAATTATTGCTATCATTTCAGTTCTTCAAGTACAGTTACCTCATACAGTAATAACCAGCAAAAGGGAGGGAGAAAGCCACACTGTTTCCTTTTGGGGTCCAGGTCCTCAGTATGCTCCAAGAGCAAAAAAGCTATAGCATTTTTTTAAGTTTTATTCCAAATTATTCAAACAAAGTTGTCCACGTGTCACTCCATCCTCATTGTTGCTGCTCTACCAGGAGCTCATTCAACTTTTTGCCACTCAGTTTAAGATTTCGCAGGTCAGAAAGAGGGTTTCCTTCTAGGACAGTATTGGTTCTGTGACTGTCCATTGTGTCAATTGTTCAGTGTGTCACAATTAATTTTACTAATAGGTAAATGTGCTAGAAGAACCTGAAGGGGTTTTTTTGTTTGTTTGTTTTTTGTTTTCTGTGTTTTAGGGAAGGGTCTACAGGGTACCAAGGATTTCACAACTGGATCCGGATTTGTAGTAATCTGCCTGTTTACAGCCTCCCAAGAGCTGGGATTATAGGCTCCTGCCACCACGCCCAGTCTCAATTGCTGTCGCAGCATGCCCCGGGGGAGGGGGGCCCAGCACCGCAAGCCAGGGGTGAACTCCTGGCCCCTGTGCCTGCTTGCACACGCTTTGATCCGCTGAGCTATTTGGCCAACCTTAGGAAACTAAAGTTTACAAAACACTTTTTACTCTAACTTCTGGTAGGTACAAGAGTACTCCTAAAACAGCGTCTCATCCAAGGCCCTACAGGAAAGAAAGGATTTGCAACCTGTCCTCTAGGAACCTTGCACAAAAGACAGATAAAAAATCTTAAGGAAATTTTGAGCCCAGGAGGGTTTTCTATGTAAACCACTATGGTTGGCAGGCTGAAAGACCGAGAATGTCTGACTGTGCAGATCCACACCTCAACCAAACCCCTAAAGAGGAATTTTCTTGAACGTAACCAGCCAGGTACAAATAAAATGTTATTATTGAGAATTACCAGATGCCCTATAGACTCAGAATAAATCACATTGCTTCATTTTTGTAGTATCTGACTACATTACAATTTTACTATATATATATATATAGTAAAATATGTATATAATTACATACTACATATAATATATATTATATACATACTGCATATATTATACATTATATACATATCATATATTATTATATATTATATTATCATATATATTGTACATACATACTACATATAATATATATTATATACATACTGCATATATTATACATTACATACATATCATACATTATTATATATTATATTATCATATATATTATATATTATTATATTATCATATATGTTATATACATACTATATAACATGTTATGTATATTATAAACATATATTATATATTATGTATTATATATCATTATATATTTTATATTGTACATATTATATATTACATATTACATGCATAATATATATTATTATATATTATGTATTTAGTACAGGGTCTACAGGTCTCACTACACATGTAGACTTGTAATCCTCCTGTTTTTCAGCTTCCAGGGGCTGGGATTACTGGCCTGTGCCACCATGCCCAGTCTCAATCATCCTCTCAGCACACCCCAGGGGCTGATTTGGCACAGTAGGCCAGAGGTCGAACCCCTGTCCCTGCACTCTGCCTAAGCAGGCACTTTTGTCCCGTGAGCTGTCTGGTTGGCCCACTTTATTCATGTTAGATATACAACAGAATTTCTGAGTGGACCTTTAATGCCAAAAATATAAACTGAAATTTCTAGTAATTTCAGTTACTAAAATGACTCTGGAGAGATTGGTAATGTATGATTTTGTGAAATTTATAGAAAGTGCTGTTCATTAAATACCAACTCAAGGTGAAATAATGTTTAATGAAATTATTTTATTTGTGAAAATTTACCAAAGCAATTAGCCAGTTTTAATACAGTTGAACATGGAAAGGTCATCTGAAACTCACACACTGAAGGTTTTCTATCCTAATTCAAGGTCCTTTTAAGAAAATTCTACTTGTCTTAACCTCTAAAATATTCCTTTAGGCCATATTATTTTCTGCAAATATATTCATTTTGCAAGGAAAATACTATCACATAATTAATAACAAATTTTATAATTCTGTAAACTGCAAGTTCTATAGCTGGCTATTATTTTGCTTTTCAAGCATAAGAAACAAAAATCACATTGTCCATACTTGGTGTGTGCCACCATACACCATTACTGCAGACAGCTTAATAAGTTGTGTTTTCTTTATTGGCACATTAGGATTATAGAACACAGTAATTCAAAGCAAATACAAGTTATTCGCTTGACCAGAAGTCTTAATTTGTACATGACGTGCTAGAATTCCCTTTCAAAGGAATCTTTAACGTGTATAAACAAATGATTTGTCAGTAAAGATGCACCAAGAGGTGAAGTTGAACAAGGACAAGATACTGAGCTCTTTAACAACATGAAAGGCTGCTTAGGTGAAGACAGGAGTCAGATACAATCAGCAATGCACGTGGCTCACTGGAATAAACATGGGCAAGAAAGTTCTGGAGCTGTTGGCTACGTTTAAGGAAATACAGGTTTCTTTATCTGTTTGACTGAAGGAGTGTATGAGAGGCCTAAGAGACAGGTAATCTTTTGGCGAGTGATAAAAATGTATTAAATTCTTGGAATGGCACAATAAGTAGTTAGGGTTCAAGTAGAGCACAATGTGGTTTCAAGTTTCAAAGGACAAAAATTCTTTTGTTTTGTTCCACTCTCCCTGGAAAGAGCTTAAGAGTCTCATGCTCTACCCAACTGAGCTAGCCCGGCGGGCGCTTTGGAAAGAGCTTAAGTGGTTAAGCTGGTCAGGCTCCAAAGGGAGGACCTCACACCCCAGCACTGTTCTCCCAGGTCCTCTGCTTGTGCTTTCACACAGTGCTGAGATGTAAGTCCCCTACCGGACTCTCTACTACTACGTTTTCTAGACTTCCTTTCTAGTATGACTTTAGGCTACAGTTCAGGCAGATCCCAGTAAAAGAAGTCATTTACGCTTCCTACCTGGCCACGTGTCTATTCTTTGCGCTTCCTTGGAGTCAGTCTTGATTCGCTTTTAAGATCTTTTACTGGCTTTGCTGCTCCTTCCCGTCTCTGCTCTCACTGAGCACCTGAGGCCCTACTCCAGCTATTTGGTTTGGTCTCCTAGCTGGATTGTCTCTCGCCATGCCGTCCTCTGCACAGCCTCAGAAGTTGTTAACCTTAGGAAGCAGATCAGTTGCTGTCGCCTCCCTGCGAGAGCTTGGCCGTGGCTCCAGACACCCAGCACACAGAGACCAAGCTGCAGTCGGGGCAGCCCACGCTTCTCCGGGCAGGGGTAGCTGTCCTCCCCTCTGCCATGCCCTGAGACCTCAACCCCATCACAGTGATCCCAAAGTATCACAATGCCCTGCATGTCTCCAGCATCTACCTTGGTCCATGTTGCTGCTTAGTTAGTACTTTGGGGGTCTTGCAAGGGGAACAGTACAGTGTATTTTCTAAGATTATTTCATAATGAATTGCCCAAAGAATCATATACAAAAAGCTCAGGAAATCCGTCCACACAGTAAAGACCAAAGCATCCGGCTGAGGGCTGGATCCTACTATCTCCTCCCTGAGTCCAGCTGAAAATCCACAGCCCATAACAATGCCTCCCACAAGTCCAGCTGGAGGCCTAACGCCCACAACCAAGTCTCCTGTCGGCCCACTTCATGGATCTGTGCTAGAAAGCCCCAAAGGTCAATGGTGGAAGCTAGAAAGCCTGTGTCAGTGGGATGAAGGATCTGCGCCAGCAGGCTGAGGGGTCTGCACTGCAGCCAGGAAGCAACGTTCAGAGTAAGCACTAGAGTTCCCCCAAAGTTAGCAAGGCCATCCTCAGGGACAGTGAGGTCCTGAGCTCTTCTCTTGATGAGGAAAGCCAGCATCCCATCATGAAGGCCAAGGTGACAAGCTTCTCCAGGAGACTGAGCAGTGCACCATCTTCCCCTCTGAGCCAGGAAGCCTTGCTCAGATTGAACCACAGCCATCCTCAGCAACCAGGAGCTCCATAGCTCCTCCTTGGAGGAGAACAGCCAAAGTCGTCAGGAAGGCCAGTGTGACAGGGTCACCTGCCAAAGAGCCCTAGGGAGCCAGCACCTCGGTCCTTCCTGTCCAGCTCTACCTCTTCTGCTGCTGGCCACAGTCCTCACATGAGCCTCCCACATGGAGCACTGCACTGCCTCAGTCCACCTGGATGTACCAGGCTGGCCACCAGAGAGCAGCCACCATGCTTTCCTACTTCCCTTGATTCTACTCTCTCCTCCTAGACCCTGCTCTCATGTCACCATTTTTTTTAATGTCTTTTTGAGACAGGGTCTCACTATGCAGTCCAGGATGGCCTTAAGCTCACTTTGTAGCTCAAGCTGGTCTTGAACTCACAACAATCCTCCTGCCTCGGCCTCCCAAGTACTGGGATTATAGGCATGCGCCACCATGCCCGGCTCATGTCACCTTTTGCAGACACCAACCAGCTGGCCCTGGCATGTCCAGGGCCTCCCTGAACTGCTGCACTTTGACACTGCTTTGTGATTATTTGTTGATTTCTGTTTCCCCCAGGAGACTTTTCGGTTTTAAGGACTAAGAACAATGTCACACCAATCCAACACAACCATGGAGCCGAAAATAGCTAGTTCAATGATTTCTTCAAAAATATTTTATTTGGCCAGAACCACAGACTTCAGTCCTTGCAAAGAAGGATTTGCAGGGAATCAGCCCAGTCCAGAGAGCAGCAAGCTCAGGTGGTTTAGATCTACCGCACATCAGCATGTTTAGATGCTCCTTCATTGGGTCTGAATTTTAAAACTGCATTTTCACATGGGAGATATCTTTATGATGTGTGCTTTACTTTTCAGCTGAGTTGTAAGTATGCGCATGGTGAAAAAAAAGGAACTACTTACCAGGAATGAGAACATTTGATGTCTTTGCTCCTCCCATAAAACCTTACAGCTACACATTCTAAGAGCTTTTTCTTTAAAATAAAGAATTGGAAAAAAATCAATAAACTGTTTACTAATGGCTGGTTTAAATACTAACAGTTTTTAGGGCTATATTATGTATACCTTAAAAATGAACGCCAAACTTAAATTTTGCAAAAATAAAAATATTTTAGATATCTCTGAAAACATATAACTTGATGTAAGATATTAATCATGTTTTTTAAGTTTTTTTTAAAATTTTAATCTCTTTTTTAAAAAATCATTTATTTATTTATTTATTTGGTACAGAGTCTTGCTATGTAGATCTGACTCATAGTGGGTCTCCTTTCTCAGCCTCCCCAGAGCTGGGATTACAGGTGTGCACCACAACGCCTGGTTTCAGAGGCCAGCAGAGAGCTCCCGGGGTTCTGGGGCCAGCATGACATGCGGTACTGGGAATCGAACCCCAGTCCTTCTGTTTGCCAGGCAGGTGCTTAGACAGCTGAGCTATCTCGCCATCCCCATGTTTTTAAGTTTTATATTAATAGTTGCTGTTGTAGGATTGAGCACCGCATTTTCAGATCTGTTTAATTGTCATAATTAGGTTTCTTCAGGAAACCATTTCTTATTGTCTTTTTCTAAGCGTATAAAGTCTTTCTCCCTATGTTTATGGAGTGATAGTAGAATTGTATTGTTATTTTTTTGAAATATGATCTCCTAAAATCCATAAAAACTGAACTGAAGTATTTGCAAGTTCATGATTTAAGTATATAAATACTATAATCACAACGTATCTGTCTTAGATCTTGGTAAATTACCTTTTTTCTCTAATTTCCTAAAAATCATCCAAAGAGAACTCCACAAAGGATGCTGAAATAAATTCCTGTCGGAAACTAGTATGACTGTCCCTATTGAGTGTAATATTAAGAGTTGAAAAGAAATAAGATTACATGCAGAATGCGACGTGCTGATCTCAATTTCATCGTCTGAGAGGCTCTTTCCTAGTGAGAACAGGATGGGTTATGAACTCAAATTTTCTATCCATCCATTCTTCCACTTTCATCACAGTTTTTCTGAAAATTAATTCCGTGATGAAAAGTTACTTCTGTTGCTCTTTGCTCAAAATTGCCATTCTGTAAAATACCATCTTAAACACTGAATGCTATTATTTGATCTTCATATAATTTCATAATACTTCATTGGAGATGCTATCTTTTGTCCTGCTTTATATCAAATGTGTTGCATTTAAAAGATGACTATGATGCTATTGCATTACATATAAGTGATTAAAAATAGGATGATACAGTTATACATTTTATCATACACATGCTCAGTTAAGAAATGTAGGAGGGCCCTACCAGCCACACAGTAGCTTAGCCTACCTTGGCAGTTGCTTCTGGATTGATTTTTTTCATAACGTCTTTACTCCAAATAAATTGAACTAAGTCAGGGCTTTGTAATAATGTTTTTCTGCCTTTCTGCCTGTGCTTGATTTGTGTCTTCTAACTCATATGTTTCTCTTGGTTTTTGAGTCCAAATCCCGCCCACACCATTCCTCTGAACCCCAGACAGCTAGGCAGTGCTTTTTTGACACCTGCATCTTGGGGTATCCTGGTGCTATGGTTTGTGTACAGTTGTCTCCCCCAAAAGCCTCATGCAGTCTTGGGGTGGCTTCTGCAGTTTGTGATTGATTATGGTGGGTGTGGATGTTACACCTGCTCGGGGGCAGGGAATTTGCATTTCAGTGTAAGGAGGGAAGAGGAGCCAGCTGTAAGGAGGGAAGAGGAGCCAGCTGTAAGGAGGGGAGAAGAGCCAGCTGTAAGGAGGGGAGAAGAGCCAGCTGTAAGGAGGGGAGAGGAGCCAGCTGTAAGGAGGGGAGAAGAGCCAGCTGTAAGGAGGGGAGAGAAGCCAGCTGTAAGGAGGGGAGAAGAGCCAGCTGTAAGGAGGGGAGAAGAGCCAGCTGTAAGGAGGGGAGAGAAGCCAGCTGCCTGAGCTGCTGCCACCTCTCCTTTTGTGCTCTTGCTCTTCGCACCTGCCTGGCAAGGGCAAGGACACAGGTGCAATCCTAGTATCATGTTCTGTGCCAGCCCCAACACTGGGCGTGGTGCCACATGCCTTTGATCCCAGTTCTGGGGAGGATGATAAAGGAGGATCACAATGAGTCCCAGCTGCATAGTGAGATGCTATACCAAATACACACACACACACACACACACACACACACGAGTGTCAAGCATTTCCATTCCGACCTGACAAATTCTGAATCTCAGTAATGTGTCCTTTCCAACTAAAACACCTGTGGTGATAAATATTCTTCTAAAATTTCAAAACAGAAGGCCTTAATTAAATTAATATAAATTAATATCAGTTTGTCTTGATAATAGGAGTTCTGTGTGTGACCATCATTGCCTTACTTGGCATTATCCAACTTTTGATTTTATTTTATTTTGATTTTTTTTTTTTTTGTCTTTTTTTTGAGACAGGGTCTCACTGTGCAGTTCAGGCTGGCCTTAAGCTCACTTTGTAACTCAGGCTGGTCTCGAACTCACAACAATCCTCCTGCCTCAGCCTCCCTAGTGCTGGGATTACAGGCATGCGCCACCACGCCCGGTTTTATTTATATACATATATATTTTATATATATACATATATATTTATTTATTTCAGAATAATTTTAAAGTGATATCATGATACTTAATAACTAGTTTCAGAAGGAAATGAAGTTTGTGTTTGTTAATTGAAGTGGAAAACGTTGAAAACCATCCACGAATACCTCCTGAGAAAAATTATTCCCAAGATAAAAATGCTCCAATGTTTGATTTATTTCATGGTCCTTGAATCTGCTGGAATTGAAATTATATATTAACCTGATAATAGTTAATTAGTATAGACTATGAAATAGGCAGCAATGTTAGTTTTTGAATATTTGCTAATCTTTGAGCAGACACATAACTTAATAAATTTGAATCAAAAAGATGCAGTTTGCAAGAACTATCCAGAAAAATGGGCAAGTATTTGGGTCCACAGCAGACACACTGGCATTCACACCATTGGGCGGCATGCTTGAGAACCCTGCCTGACCCAAATGCGGCTGTCTTGTGGAACACTCTCTTTCCTCTGCTTCCACAGAGTTCTTTCTTGTTCTTATCATCATGTTGTCTAACTGCTAATCAAGAATCATAGGAAGGTCTTTGAATAAAGCAATACCATCTTCGGGGTCTCAGCCATAGCTTTTAGGAGAGCCAGCTCCTACATAGCCACATTGTTTACCCTTGAACCCCGCTGACACTCTGTCCTAGCTCTAAAGTAACTACATTATGAAGGCTCCTATGGAATTCTCTTCATCCACTCTTTCATCATTTCTTTCACATTTGTTTCACCGTGTACTACTCTGGACCTTTAAAATACGTTCACTGTGCTGCATGGAGTGTGCTTTTCTCTTCACCGTGTCTGTCAGAACCCATCTGACCCTGGCCTTCCAGACCATTCCAAGGCAGGCTTTGCATGAAGTTCTCAGGGGTCCTCTGTTGGTCACTGAAATAGTTGTCCACACAGACACCTAGACAGTCTTCTGTCATTGTCCATTGGTGACATCTTCACTGTGGACTCAGCTTTTTAAGGCAGGAAACCTTGTCTCTGTCTTTTCTTGATCCCACATGGAACATGGAAAGACTGAGGTATCCTGGAATGCCTAATGAGCAGATTACAGAGATACACAAACTGTTAGGCCGTAGTTCCCGATTAGGCAGAACAGTGGTTTTTCAGGAGATATTTGGCCGTTTTTGAGTATTGAGTTAAGACATCTTTTGATTACTAAAACTTAAAAAGGAAGTCCTACTGCTGTCTGTAGAATCCAATCCAGGAATGTCTTTAAGCCACAGACAAGGCACAGGAAAGCCTTCTCTTGTCCCCCAAAATGGGAACAGTGCTAAGATGGAGAAATCCTGCTGAACTGGATGATGCATTTGCCTGTAAATAATCAAAGATCTTACATATTACATCAAAAGAAAGAAGTTCTATGTGTTCATCAAGCAGACACAAATATAAATTTCTTTTCTTTGTACTATTTATGGAAGATCAAAGAAATGCTCCAGAGATCGCCAGAGGTGACTTGAGTTCTTTAACCTTCTACCTCCAAAATATCAAAGATTGACCAGTCCATATGGTGTTTATCAAAACATAGAAAGACTGCCTTGATCCTCTGAAAGCAGGTATCTTTATTCTTGCTTAATTTACTCTGTAGCATATGGTGTCTTCAGACACTATCCTGACTCTGTTACTTCTGATAGAGAAAGAGAGTTGTCCATTTTGTTTTGTTTTGTTTTGTTTTGTTTTTAAACAGAGTCTTACTGTGTCATTCAGCCTAGACTTGGTCTTACTGTCTAGCCCAGGCTGACCTTGAGCTTGGAGTGATCCCTCTGTTTCAGCCTCCAGAGTGTTAGGATTATAAGCCTATGTCACCATGTCCTGCTGGAACTTTGTTATTATGCCAATGTATTTGTTGATGCTTAAATTTTAATTTCAACTAAATGAGAAAATATTCATGGTTTTGATTTCTTTCCAAGTAGTTGTTCATTTTCAAATATATTTTATATGTATTAAGATATGAAAGGAAAGGTGTTTGGGTAAAGTTTTGGAAAAATTTTGACATCTAAAAAGGAGACTTTGTGATGTTCTTAAAGACATGAAATCATTTGGAATTTTACTGTGTGGCAAAGAAAAATGGAGTTAAATATGAGCTTGTTAAACAAATACGTTTTTTTCAAACTTTCCTCTAGGTTGAGAAATAAATCAAAAAACAGTAGGTGTTAGTTACTATTGGCTTACTCATTTGGCTTATTTACTTTTCAACAAGCAATCAGACTCCAGGTATATTGGAAGAGAAAAAGTACAGTTCTTTAAGGATTTGCAAATATTATCTATATTATTTTCCTTAAGTTTCATCTGTATTTTGATCAATTCCAAAACAGTAAATAATCTCAGTGTAAGTTTGACCAGCTTTCCTTTTCTTTTAAGATTGTCTAAAAATAAATCAAGCACAGAAAACATCTAAAATCTTAATAATACTTAGTTTCCTTTAGAAGTCTAGCTGTGTACTTTAATCACCTTGTTTTTTAAATATATTTGTTGCAGCCTATACAAATCATTCAAACAATTCAGTGCTGGAATTCCATTCATTGGTGAACTAAAGTACCATTCAGATAATGCTCTGGGATCATACTTGGTCCTTGTAGAAGAACCTTTTCTAGAAATAAAAATACTCTTATTCTCTTTTTTCTATGACTTTTGCAGTACTTTGGTGGGAGTTTTACGGTCTCTAATCAAGATTTGGCCCAGAAAAGTCATGCTTAAACTGAGGGTATACCGCTATAAACCAACATGAATTATGAAAGAGCTAGAAACACTACAATCTCTCCGCAAATTGTTACAAGATGTTCTCTATAAACTTTCGCTAGCTTTGTATTTTTAAAAATTTAGTCAATATTGATTCAAGTCCTGACTAAAAGTGTCATGCAGTAGCCACTAGTGAGAGCCAGATACTAGTGAGCTCAATAGACTTTTTTCCTGGCTTGTGGACCTTACATATCAGTGTAGCCAACAGGTAAGAGTCACACAGCCACATAAAGAAACACCAGACTGATTCAGCCAAGGCTATGTGTTGAACGCCCCATGTGTTCTGGGTCTGTGATATCTCTGGGTTACATTCTGATAGGCTGATAAGCCAGTCGTCAAATGCACAAGTAGTAGATATTGCACGATATTGCACAGGGAAACTGTGCTAGGAAGGACAATAAAAAAAAAATTTTGGATTTGTAATAAAATGTGTAGAATCACAGAGGTGACAAAAGGCCTCTGTGTTGGATGATTTCAACAGAGAGTTGAGTGAAGAAGGGCCTTCTTTTTTTTAAGAAGGGTCTTGTTCTAAGTAGAGAAGAGAATTCCATAAAGGCAGTGCCTGGTGCATTAGGGCATTAGGCAGAGGATTTGAGTGAGGAAGGGGGACATGATAAGAGATGAGACTACAGAGATAGGAAAGGGCCAGCTCTTCTCTAAGCTCCGGTTAGAGCTGGAGAGATAGCTCAGCAGCACAAATCCCTACCTGGCAAGCTCAAGGTCCTGAGTTCAATCCCCCCAGTACAAACACACACACACACACACACACACACACACACAAATAAATACTGTTGGTTATTTCAAACCATGGAAAGTTGGAAAATGTTGGAACAAATACAGGTATTAAAAGGACAGATAACAGGGTGCTATCTCTGCCTTGGGAAGGTTCTTCTATGAACTGAAATACTTTCCCCCTAATGGAAAATTAATTTAATCCCCAATGAAATTGCATTTGGAGATAGGGCCTTCAGTGATACGGTTAACATTAAGTGAGGTCATAAAGACAGGGCCCTCATTCAACAACACTGGTGCCTCACTTCTAGAAGAAGGAGTGAATGATGAACTTGACCTAACAGAGTAAAGGCCATGCCGAGACTTGGTTTTGAGAAAGCCATGTGGAGGTGGCCATCTGCCCGCCACAGACAGGGACCCAGAGAGAAGCTAGTTCTGCCAGCATCTTGGACTTGCAGCCTCCAAGTGGAGAGGCAGCATGCACTGCTTTGGGACCCCCTACTTCTGGGGCATTCTTTTGTTGTGATATCTATAGCCAATAATGCGGCTCTCTGAGGAGGTGGCCTTTGACTGAAAAAGCAGGAATCTGAAGCATAAGGGAATAGTGTGCACCAAGGCTCTTGTGCGTGTGAGCAGCAGTAGGAATGTCAAAGAATCAGAGAGAGAGCCTCCCGGCTACCTAGAGAACACACAGGAGAGGCACCCTAAGAGATGTTAGAGGTGAAGGAAAGCCAGACCATACCAGGCCTGATAGACTCCGACTGGGATTTTGGTCATCTTCTTAAAGAGGGTAACATGATTTGCCTCTTGGAGCATATTCTGGCTCTGGGGAATTAGATTAGGGAAAGAGTGTGGGTGGGGAAAGATCCCAGAGAGATGAAGCTGTTGAGATGGGGACAGTAGCAGTGGAGTTGGAAAGAAATGGGTTGATGCCAATGGATGAAGTAAACAAATCAAGAATGGCTCTGATGTTTCTGTTGCTTTGTTTCTTTAGAAGAAAGCTGATGTCATTCTTGAGGTGAAGAACCCTGAACTTATAATTTATCTTCAACCATACCAGTTCCATTTGGGACATGAGGAATTTAACATACTTCTAAGACATCCAGCAGCGAATCAGGAAGTGAATGGATCTGGAGCTCAAAGAAGAGATAGAAATTAGTGATATAAATTAGGAGCTGGAGATAAGCTCAGTGGCATGAGTGCCTGCCTGGCAAGCACACGTTCCTGAGTTCAAGTGCCAGTAACCATTCAGTAAAAGAAAGTGTAAGAGTCAACAGTATATTATAGTAATGAAAGCCAGCTACAGTGTATGTTCTCTACGATCAATTGTTTCATGTTTTGTCCACAGGTGGATCATAGATGTGTCTACAGTGCTGACAGACAGAAGGGGCTCAGGATGTATTTGAGTGTAATGAATGAGAAAAGTAGTGAATGGACTACCCAGAGAGAAAGCAGATCTTCAACAAAGCTAGAAGGAATATTAGAGTGTAGATGCTGAGAAGGGACCCAGTTTAGAGAATCAGCAATGAAGCCAGACAGAGGAAAACATAGTAGAGTCTGCATTTTGGGAAGCCAAGGACGACAGTTTCAGAAGAAAGGAGAAGCCAGAACCTAGCACACGCAGGAATACTTCTGCCTCCTCATAGCTACATAGATTTTCAGGAGCTGGTATTTATTTTATCACTGTTCTCACTCTTGAAATCTAGGAAGATTTGATCTCTTCTCTGTAAGACGTCTCTCTTAAAGCATGCAAAAATTGCCTTTGAAAGCACATCTCTGACACATTCCCATCCTGAGTGTATATATAATTACATCATCATTCTTTGTATCATATTAGGAGTCCAATGACAGATGGAAAAAGGCACTCAGCTAATACAGCACCAATAGCTTTTCTTGACAAGTTTGCTTGGAGCCTGTTCTCTGGAGGGAAGCTCAACAGTGCCGTGCTTTCTCCCATCTTCTGGTTCTTTCCTTTGTGTCCTCGTGTACTTCTCCATCAGAATAACTTCATTAACTCTATGTTTAAGTGCATGATGAGTCATGGTCATGCTCTTGCTGAGAAGTAAAAAGTAATTTGGTGGTGCCACTTGTACTTTAAAAAATTGAGAAAAAGAAACTGATGAAAGAAAAAAAATGTGCCGTTCTGATAAGGATTGGAATTACTTGTCCAAGCTTTAAGTGTAACTTGTCTAATATTTATTGTGTTCATGCAGATTTCTGCTTTGCTGTGTGGCTAGTGGCCCTACAGGGCACTTTTCTAACCATTCAGGAGCTTGGTGATCTTAGAACCAAATTGGGGTCACCACTCTCCAACTAGAGATTAAAGATGTTTACCACAGAGCCTTGCCAGCCCAGCTCATCTGACTGGCCTTTCCCTTCAGACAGCTAATCCACTTGCTTTTAGATATTATTATCTGCAGTGGAAAAACTAGGAGAAAAGTCATTAATTAGTGCTTGGCTTAAGTCTCAACTGTAATGTAAATATTTGGTTTTAAGAATACTTCCCTCTCTCTCCCAGCTTTCTTTTTCTTCAAGAGATTATTCTACTTGAAATTTTATTATGTGCTTATTACTTACTTGGCTCCGGTCAGCCTTTGCTGGGAAGGTGCTCCTCGTGTGAACTGGGAGATCACCCCTCTGTTTTCTGCACCCCAGAGGAAGAATGCCTGGCAGGTGTAGGTGCTCATGCATGGCTAGAAAGCCGATAAATGAATGATGCTTACAGTGCGATGGGAGACGAGAAGTACAAGACTGCTAGGTGAGTTTGCAGTTCAGTGAGAGTCGCAATTCCTGATATCGGGAGGAACTTTGGAAACCCAGGCAAGCATCCTGGCTGCTAACTTCCCTTGCAGGGTCCTCACAGTGGTATTTCCACATGAAAGTTAGAGTTCAAAGTATCCCAAGAAGGACTCATATCAACTCCCACACCTCTGCCTCCACAAAGCACATCTCATCGTCATTCTCTATCTGCTTGTTTTGGTTACAAAATGGTGCTCTGCTCAGCTTCACATGTCCAATCAAAACCTCCAAATTCTATTGAACATGCTTTTACAAAACTGTAAAAGTCTGCCTCCTAAAGTGTCCTCTTGGCTCTGAGGATGGCTTGGTTTTCTGATGCCTCTGGGTGTGCTGTTGTCCACTGAGCATTCCCTGCTCTCCCTGGAGACCAGTTAAAGAGATATGATAACTGGTGTGGGAATCCAGGGATTCATAAGCAAGTTCCTTTTGATCTTAATTAGTGTGTGTGTGTGTGTGTGTGTGTGTGTGTGTGTCTGTTTGTGTGTGTTACTGGCCATCAAAGTCAGGGCTTCACGCTTACCAGACGTGAACTATGCCACTGAGCTACATCCCCAGCTGCAAGTTCCTTTTAAATGTCTAGTCATTGTAAGACACACCTTACATCTTATTTTGTAAGTTGCTTTTAATACATTTATTCTGTTCCTGAGGAGAAAATACTTGAAGCCCATACAAAGCTTTTCATCTTAGAGGGAAGCATAATAGGTACCAGAAGGGCTACACTAGTGTCCACAAAAATATGGAGTTCTTATTTACAGTACAATAATTATTAGCCTTGGAAGTCCCAGAACTTCGTGTGCAAACTATCTTACAGTTCTGGGTTCATCCCAGAAACCCTGCCCAGGCCCTACACACACTGCTGTGTATGACTTCTGTCATTTTCCGAGTTGCTTGCACTTCATCCTGGACTGAGGTTCCTTTCATCTCGTTCTGCTTGCTTGAATGAATCTTCCTTTTCCTCACACTGTAATGAAACCTTGTTCTTTTGAGGCCCAGCTCCAAGATCAGTTTACCCATGAGCTCTCAGCTGCTACCCAGAGAATTCAAACTCTTCTCCCTGCTCACAGTCTCCCAGAAAACTCACCAGTATAGTTCTGAGTGCTTGAGAGATGCACACTTCAGGTGAGTTTACTTGGCTTTTAAGGGTTCTTCTGTATAAGTTATAGTTGACTAAATGCCAATTTGAGGCACCAAGTTCATCCTCACCACTGCATTTCTGAGGCATTCTTATTTCTTCCAGTATGTTCTCTGACGTGCTGGCCAACTTGGATGATGCTTTTATATACCCTTTTCCCTGAAGTTCTCTGTCTTTGATCTGTAACAATGGAGCGGACTTTTGTAATGTATTTGGTAAGAGGGTTCATACCTTTCTTGGTGTTCAAGATTGAAATGGATCTTCCGTTAATCTGAAAAAAAGACGTCTTTGAAGTGCACCCCATGCAATAGCCTCACTCACAGAGCTTTTCTTTTCCTGTCTGCTGCAGCCCGGGGCAGTTGCTTGTGTACATCAAGCTTAATATTGTGTAGGTTACAGAAGGACATGAAAGTATTTTTTATCTCAAGTGTAAAGAGTGGCTGCCTGGGGTATTGTTTTTTAGCTACTGTGTCTGTACTAATGACCACCCGATTCAGAGTTTAATTTTCAGCTGCTGCTAACAGTTCTTTTTATGCGGCTGATTACTGACAGCTCCTAAATGATAGCCGCTAATGTCAAGGCAGTTCAAAAATAGCAAAAACTTGATTTCCTCTTAATATCCTGAGAAACATATTCGTGGGCACCATTGAGTCTGGGCAATAATTCTGATGGATTTTTGCCATCAGATTTAGAATAAACAAATTAATGCTAGAAACAGTTTCCTAAAAGATAATAAGGAAATGGGCAAAACAAAAATAAACGTTATAAAGAGGAAAAATACAGTCTCTGGGAGAAGATGAGTCTTTTATGTTTTGGATGAGAGTTTTTAAATGTAGGCAAGATTTTGAAAAATATATAATTTGACTAAGTATTTGTTTCATCAAATAATGGTTTTTATCTTGGGGCAAAAATTGACATTTAAATGAGTTTTATTGTAAAGAGTTCTTTCAAGAGTATTTGCTAGTGACTGCTGTATTTCTTTAACTGGGATAAAGCAGGTGAGAGTGTGACTCATCTTTGCAGGAGCCCAGCGTGGGCAGCCCACTGCAGGGGGGCGTGAGGATTCCCCGCTGCCCTGCACCTGCTGGGATTCATGGAAGAGCTCACTGGGAGTCCACAGCACCCAGCAGGGCCACGGACCAAGGCACACTCACGGTGAGCTGCCTTCCCTGGCCTGTCCGCAGACCCTCAAGGCTCCAGCTGGCACCTTCCACGCTCAATGCTCAGTGTAGAGAGAGAAAGCCTGTGTACATGATAGGCTTGGAATAGGTAGGTTTAGATTTCAATGATTCAGGCAAGATCCTGCATAGGAGGGAGGCGGCCACCCAAGCAGAGAGGCCCACTCTGCATTTTACTGAAGTCAGCGCCTGCTGTCACATAATGGTGAGAACTTTTGGTCCCTAAGGGTTAAAAAAGATGGATATCTCATTTATATTTTGAAATACAGATGCTTTCAAATTTAAGAAGCTATTTATAAGATTACATCACTATTTTAAATTTTTAATCTAGTTTTTTTTTTTTTTTTTCATTTTAAGGAAGAGTCTACAGGGTGCTCGAGGTCTACTAGACCTACTAGATTGGACTCATAGTGATCTGCCTGTTTACAGCCTCACAAGCGCGGGGATTACGGGCGCGCGCCACCATGCCCAGGCTCAATTGCCATTGCAACGCGCTCGGGGGGTGGGGCTGGCATGGCAGGCCTGGGGATTGAACCCTTGGCCCTATGCCTGCTTGCAGGCACTCTAATCCATTGAGCTATTTAGCTGGCCCTAATTTTTAATTTTTACAAAAGAATAGACAATAGTAAAATCCATTAGAAATGATACAGAATTTCACTGAATACAAAGATACAACAGATACTGTGAAAGGCAAAGAAACTATTGAAAGGGAAGGAACAACTAGGGGGAGAAGGAGAAAAACAAAGGAAGAAGGTTGGGAAGATACATAGATGTGTAGACACAGGACAGCTTGGACAATGGTATGGCCTAAATCTGTTGGTCTGTGGAAAGAAGCAGTCAA
Source organism: Ctenomys sociabilis (assembly GCA_004027165.1). Lineage (NCBI taxonomy): Eukaryota > Metazoa > Chordata > Mammalia > Rodentia > Ctenomyidae > Ctenomys > Ctenomys sociabilis. The sequence goes on along the minus strand of PVKA01003293.1, from coordinate 47,451 downwards.
TGCTTACATTTTATTTTTTTTTTCCTTTCATTTATTTATTTTTACCAATTTGCATGATTATATCTGGTAATCTGAATAACTAATTTGAAGACAAGGTTAAATTTCTAAAGTAATTTTAAAATAGCACTTGGTTTTGTGCTATGGTGTTTTAATTCTAAAGACTACTAATCTAATAATATAGTAGTCTAAATCCTAATTTGGTTCTTCAGAAAGATAATTATTCCATAAAATGGACAATATTCTTTTTTTTTTTTTTTTTTTTTTTTTTTTTGAGACAGGGTCTCACTGTGCAGTTCAGGCTGGCCTTAAGCTCACTTTGTAGCTCAGGCTAGTCTCGAACTCACAACAGTCCTCCTGCCTCAGCCTCCCTAGTGCTGGGATTACAGGCCTGCGCCACCACGCCCGGCTAAAATGGACAATATTCTAACATAAGTTTACTTCATCTTGAAAAATCTTACATCAAAACAAAATAATTTTGCTTATATATGTGAATATATACCTTAACTCAATTTTTTTGTGATTGCTATATGTCATTAATTTTTATTGTTTCATGTAAAATTGTGAAAATGTGTTTGGCATCATTATTGAGCATCTGTTTGAAGGTTGTAAGACTCTTATAGTGTTTTAAGGATAATTTATATAATAAGAGAATATTTTTCTTGTACATTAGAGCTCATATCTATAAACACTACAGTGGCCTAGATAAAATAATACAGTGGACTCCATGGAACATTTTCAGTTTTGAAAACTCAATATTTCAGTTTCTGTGCTTCTTACCCTTTCCCAGTCCCTCTGATCTTTTATTTACTACAGACATAACAGAGTGGCAGTTATTCAAAGGCATTATTACCATATTTTTAACAAGTATAGCAAATAATTTTATGACTGTCACCTACTGAGGAAAATGTCTTTTCTAAGGAATATCTAATGACATTCAAATATCAAGGAGATTTACTACGTGGAATTTTAAACAAGCACATTAATCATTGGCATGTATCTTTTTGTAGAAAGACCTAGAGTCTATAAAGGAAATAGTATAAAGATCTAGTTATGTGGGAAAATACTAAAGTTAATATAAAAAGCTGATCAGATAAAACCTGTCATAACTTTCTTTACTATTTATCTGGGGATGGAATTGCATTGTATTTTACATTTGAATACATTGTGTCTTCTTCTAGATTATTATTAAAATTGAGTTTTAATAATATTAAATATTATTAAACTAATATTAAAATTGAGTTTCACTTCAAAATTTATAGGCTTTTTTGAGGTTTCCAGAAATGAGTTATGTGTGATATTTAAATAATAATAGTAATGGTGAAATCATTATTCATCAAATTATTCCTTACGAAATGCACCTGTAAAGAGTTAAGTATGAAATATTGAGATTCAAGAACACATTTTTTTGTGTGTGGAACCGAGGATTGAACTCAGGACCTTGCGCTTGCCAGGCAAACACTTATTCTACTGAGCTTTCTCCCAGGCCCTAGAGCACATATATTGCACATATGTTTGAAGTGGACAATGAACTATGAAAGCTTCTCTTGACAATAGTCACTGTAGCAGGTTTTCTAGTTATTGCAGTGTTTTAACAATTGTCAAAAAGTATTCTAAGCTATGGGTGCAGCTCATGGTAGAGCACTTGTATAACTTGTATAGCACAAGACTCTAGGGTTCTTTTTATGGATTTGCCTTTATAATCAAGTTATGAACCACATGAAATTCTTATTATGTTGCTATTGCATCTTATTCTTGGCCCAAATGTCACTGTCAAACTTTATTATTTATATTGCTTATCAGAAGGGACTCCAAATGAATTTTTATAGCCCCCAAAATAAAATTCATTCTTTGGGTTCATTTAAAAGAGCAGGATATGATTCCAAAGAAAATTGAAATACGATTTTGAAGCATTTAACTGGCTGTTTATGAGAATAACGATATAGCCTCACAAAGTAACTGTTTCAGAAAAGAAAGCAAATGCTTGGCTATGGTGTATAGAGAGATGAGTTTTAATCTTTCCGTTTACTTATGAGTGAACTACCATAAAAACATGAAAATATTTTCTTTGCATCAAGAAGATATCTAAATGGATTTCTTTCTTGATTGTGAGATAATTTGATGGAATTCCAATTTGGATTTTGCAGTCACAAAAGTATTGGGAAGAACTCCGTGGTGTTCAATTGCTGGCTTCATCAGCAGCTCTTCTTCTTTATAAGCTACTTTGGTCACCTTATATTGTAAATACTTCTCCAACAGCCACAAAACAAACTTTATTTTCCAGCTTTTACATTCTGGATTGGACCATGTGTGTTTGCTTGACTGGCTTTTTAATTGCTGTCTGTTGAGTGAGTACCAGATGTCAGACTCTCACTATGTTTACTTCTCCTGACATGGGAGAGAAGCAAGCATTCAGCTCTGGTAAGAAAGGAGAGGACATTATCTCAACAAATACACCTTTGAAGAGAATTAAGATGCATGAAGTACATGTACCAATTTACCGCAGTGAATGCAATCACTATGTGAAATAAACCCACCCTACAGCAGTAATGAGAAAGCCAAAGGCTGACTGCAGAGAACAGATCACAGGAATATGTACTCATAAGCTGACCCAAACCTCCCAGCCCAGGTTGGCCGCTGTGTTGTCAGTGTGATCCCAAAGCAGCGAAGGCCGTTGCTCCATCCACCCTTCCCAGTCACCACTGAGCACCTACTGCGCACCGGAGAGTGTTTAAGGGGTTGAGGAGATAGTTGTCAGCAGGACAGAGCTCCTGAGGAGGCCACCTTTTGTGGGGGCAGTGATAATAATTTTTTCTTGTATTTTAGGGAAGGATCTACAGGGTGTTCAGGGACTCACTACTAGTTCGGACTAGCAGTGATCCACCTGTCTACAACCTCCCAAGAGCTGGGATTACAGGCTCTCACCACCATGCCCGGTCTCAATTGCCATCTTAGAGCACCAGGGGGCAGGGCTGGCACGGCAGGCCCAGGCCCCTGCACCTGATTGCAGGCACTTTAATCTACTGAGCTATTTGGCCAGCCCTCTAATAATTCTTAAAGATATTTCAAATTATTGTTGACCACTGTTTCTGATTATTGACAAAAAACAAATAAGGATCTCTGGGTAGTGGCATCTCACTACGGAAGCTTCATAAATGATGTCATGGAAGGAGGTACTGCCCTCGTCACCAGGGCTAGCAAATCGAGATAACTTAGACCGCTTGACACCTTGTATTCTTTGGCTGATATATGAAGGTTCTGTTGAAGGCAAATCATTGGCCTCCCTCGCCGTCTCAGGAATCATCAGACAACCTATCATGGGGGGAGGTTATTGGATGCTATATGTTTGGAGAAAGTAATGTATGTGAAGTATCAATATAGCAACATGTATTTGGAACACAACTATTCATTGCTAAGGCTGTAGAATTCAGGGCTCATGGTTCTAATGTTCACCATGCAAACCACCAGCGTCATGTTAGGGTTCCTTGCTGTGAGGCTGCCTCTAGATTTTCCCATCACCCTAACTTACATAAACATTCGGTACATAGCGGTGTCTGTGTATTCATGAATAAGCTGCTGCAAAACGCTCACAGCATTGATAGGGAGGCATTTCAAAAACTCCTTTATTTTTAAAAGGCTATTGGTTGGGTGGAGGATCCACTCAGGTTTTACAGTCAAGGGCACCAGCTGTGGCCGGAATGCTGCCTTGAAGTCCTTCCTCCGTGGCGTGACCTGAGATGCCTTCCCCTCCTCACAGGTCACACTGCTGATCACTATCTGAAGGTCTCTGGAAGGGCCAGGTTTGTACTTCACATGGGCACCCTTTCCATCCACCGCGGCCACCTCAAAGGCTACGCAGCACCTCTCAGACGGGCAGCTCCTCTCTGCTTTTATACATTGACTTGGAAAAGAAAAGCTGTGAAGAGCCTTTTCTTCCATGGCCAGAAGTGGGCCTCGCAGGGCTCTTCTAAGAAACCTGGTGGTTTTTGCTAAATTCCTGTAGATCTCAGTGGTTTTCCAAGCTGATCCCTCCGAAGGTGTGAGTGGTCAGTGACGCTGCAGATGCGCCTTGTCCTCTCCCAGACAAGGTCCGCCCGCTTGGCTCGCCAGCTTGCCCTCAGCAGTTGCTGGCATTCAGCAGCAGCTGCCTTCTCCAGCTTGCTTTGCTTTTGCAGCCTTGGGAGGGGAGCCAGCGCCAGAGGCTCCTCCCTGCTGAGCCTTCTGACGGTCTTATCTGAAGCCCTCTAACATGTTTGGGGCACCTAGAAAAGGAAAGACTATAAACAAGGATAATTTCTTCTCGTGCCACATTATAAATCCCATTTTAGGTCTATTTCTGTATAAGTTTCTGCTTGATCCAGTGATTCTTTTTTGTACTGAAAAGTAAAAACATTCTAGCACTGTGTTCTAATAACAACTCTTAAGGAATAGTCAGCACATGGATGCAATATGCAGTTGCTGGAAAGAAAATGCTACTGGAATCAGACAAGAAGGATATTTGCTCAGAATTCATTTTTTCATTTATTCAATAACTGTTGATCTAGCATCTCCTACTTGTTAGAATGTGTGGGACATAAAAAAATCAGACATAATTCTATTTCCTTAGAACTCACAGCCTGGATGGAAAAAAATTATAACTGCACCCTGATTCAGCAGGAATCTGAACTCTTGCTCAGGCTTATTACTAAGCCAAGTTTTCTGATGAAAAGTATTATTCAGTCTCACTATTAGGAGCATTTTGGAAGATTAACACAGCACCTATTGAGAGAGAAGGGAGAGTCTCTGTAGATGCTGCTAGATGCTCTTTAATTCCATTTTGCCTGCTGCCTCCAAAGAAACTCCCCACAGAAACCCACTTTCATGGGCTGCGTACATTCCCACAGGCTGCATTAATTAATGATCAATGAACAAAAAATTTTGATTAACAGAAGCTGAGCTACATTCTAGCAACACAGCATCCAGTTCTCAGAGAAATGAGGTGGTGTTGATGTCTTAGTGGTAAAAAACCTAAAAATTGAAAGTCTGAGCCAAGGCACTTGCAAGGCCAGGTCTCTGGGCATCCAGAACCACAGCCTTTTAAAGTTACAGTTTGGAAAGCTTGGAAGCAACCCAAATGCCCATCCACTGAGGAGTGGACAGAGAAGATGCAGTGTTTTTACACAGTGGAGTATTACTCAGCTATACAAAAGGATAAATTCATGGCTTTTATTGGTAACTGGATACAACTAGAGACCAAACCATACTCTTAAGGGAAATAAATCAGACCCGCATGTGCAAACATTGCATTGTCTCCTTCATGTAAGAATCTGAAAGAGTAAATAAAATCTTTAGCATACAATAGATACTGGGAAAAGGGAATGAACCTGTTCAAAATGAAGGAATTACTAAATTGAGGAGAAGGACAGGAGAAGGGACAGGGGAAAGAGATATACCTACGTATGTGAGCAGGAGGGTTTGGACAACCGTACTTTGATTTTGATTTCTGTTGGTCTTTAGAATGGAGCAGTCAATGATTAATTTGTTTTGTCTCATTTTTTTAAATTCACTTTTCTTTTCTTAATTTCTTTCCTTTCTTCCTCCAATTTTTCATGCACATGTCTAGGGATATGAATGACTAATTTGAAAACAGCACTATACAATACAACAAATACTGTGACATTCATATTTTTGTCTAGTGAAATTCTGCATCATTTGTAACTTTTCTGTTTTTTAATACTACTTTGTTCTCTCTTAAGAATTTTTTTTTTAAAGAATGAATTAGAGGGAAAAAAGTAAAGCCAGAACTCAGGTCCTTCCTCTTAGAGACCCTTCTCTGTGCAGGTGGCTTCTGTTCTCAGTGGGGACAGCTCAATGGGATTTTGTAGGTAGGTACCCTAGGTAACCTTCTGTCTCTGGTAACTTCCACACTTCCTCAAAACACTTCCCAGGGCCTGGGTCTACAAGGTGCAGCCTCCTCTCTCAGAACCAGCAGGGCTAGGACAGCCCTGTAGACCTCTGTCAGGTGCTTCCACCAGGGCCAGTGTGCAGAGGTTCCCAGCTTGCTACCAAGGGCAGTGTCTGTCACCAGCCCACCCAAGGAAGGGCCAGAAATTGGCCCTCTTCACCATAAATGTTCCAAAGTCTGGTAGCTAACTCTACCCAAGTAGGATCAGTGTCACAGACACTCGCAAAGGCAGACCTGAGCAGCAGGGGGCAGTGCCACGGCTCATCCTGCCCTCTGCCCTTTCGGAGGAAGCCTTACATGATGTGCACCAGGCCCACATTCACAGATTTACTGCCTTCCTCATTGCTTCCTATGGCTATCCATGCCCAGCCCGTTTACCTCCTGGAACACTTGCTACTTCTAATTTCCTCTAAAATGGCTAATCTGATGTTACATTGCTTTTGCAGATTGTGTAAAACAAGCCCTGACGAAGCACTTATGACCAAATGCCTCCGCTGAAGTTTCTCAGCCTACCAAATTAATCGTTCCATGTTTAAGAAATTAGCTTACTTCGTGTCTCACACTTGTGTCATGTGATTTGTGTCACCAAATCCTTGGGTCAACTGATTGGAGGGATGTTTACTTTTCACATTCCCAAAAATTCTTGGCAGCACTTGAGCATGTGATTTTCTTCAGTTTCTTTTTTAGTCACTTGTTGGCCAAAGGGGTTTCTGCTGAAATATAGAATTCTCTCTAGGGGGGACATACATGATCATATTGATGTAGAGTAATAGGAAATGTTTGAAATGATTCGCAATTATATTCATAAAATTTCCAGAAGTGTAGAGTGATTTAAGATATTGGGTCTTGTAATTCCATAACTGGAAAAATACAACGCATGGAGACTAAGGTCCCGGAGACGGTGGACCCAGTGTCAGGAGAAAACCCTGCTCTCCAAACTTAATCCTTTGCTGTTTCTTCTCCCCATACTCCTTAATCAGGAATATCTGTTCAGTACTGCATATCATTGAAGCTTCATGAGGGGAGTGTTGAAAATCAAGTGCCCTAACATCATGAAGAATAGGGCAGAATAGAATCCATATGGACTTCGAAGCTAGTGACAGTGCCCAAATAGGACTTCTGTGATTTGCTAGTTCTGTGAGAGAGAAAACGTTATTCTAAGTTTCAGTTTTCTGATCCATAATGTAGACATTATAATAATAAACACATAGGGATAGTGTAGCTGCAGATCAAAGGAATTAGTGCTCAGACGCCATGGCCTGGCCCGTAGTTAGAGTCCAATACATCTTACTCCTTGTGCTGCTGAAGTTAGCAGTGTCTGGTACCTTGAATCCATGTTGCACAAAGGTCTTGCTGTGGTCAGATGCAGGTAGATTTTTGTTTTAGTATTTGAAATAGGACCTTTCTTGTTGTGGAGCTCTTAGTTTAGGCTTGTGGTGCATGTTACAAGATATTAGTCTGTGAGTAGGTTAGAAACACCTTTGCTTTTTGTGTTGCGTTTTGCCTTCTATCCTGACCTGATTCTCTATGTGGGAAATGGGTGAAGGTGGATTTCATGTCATAGCTCAGCCTTTGTCACAGCTTGACCTCAGGCCACTTGTGTCAGAGTAGCCTGTAGAAATTGTTTAAAAGGAACGATTCCTGAATTCCATAACAACCTGAGTAAAAAGGCCCAGGGACCTTTATTGTATATTGAAAACAGCCCTTAAATTTTGATTTTAATACATTCTTATTTTTTAAGCACCACTGCTGTGGACAAGCCAGCAGCCAGATTACTCCATCTAGAATATCGTTTTGGTCCAGCCACTTCCCTAATCTTCAGATTGGCAGGAAACGTCACTTCTTGCCAGGCTGTATGTGCTTTCTGCCCTCTTGAAACGAGCCTCCAAAGTCAGCCATGTGCCAGGTTCCACAGTCCGGCACTGTGGTACCTACTGGAACAGAGACTTCCAGGGCGCTTCATCGAGGCCGGGAGATTATCCTGCATTGATTAGGTGGGCTCAGCACAATCACAAACGTCCCTGCGAGAGAGAGCTGGGGCTCAAAGTTAGTGCATAGCATGACCCTAGAGAGGTACCTGGAAGGCGGTCTAGAGCCACAGGAGACCCCTGCAGAGACTCCAGGAGCAGCCAGCCTACTGACACTCCAACCGGCTGCAGGTCTCTAGCTTCAGAGCTCTATGCTGGCCCACAGAAGTCTCTGCTAACTTGTTACAGATTGCTTATTACTGCAGCAACAAAATGAGTTCATTCTTACCAAGCTACCTTGTGCTTCCTTATATCTGAGCCTTGCTTCTTATTTTCCATATACCCTCCACATTCATGCTTGGTTCTCCTTCATTTCAGATGTGATATTGATTTTTCAGGGTTTGAAGAAGTTTTTTTTTTTTTTAATGTATTTGGTGCAGGGTCTCACTACACAGCTTGGACTCATGGTGATTCTCCTGTTTTTATCCTCCCCAACGCTAGGACTGTAGGCGTGTGCCACCACACCAGGACTTACCCGCTCAGCCCTCGCTGGGGGTGGGGCAGGAACCGCAGTCCCTGTGCTTGTCTAAGCTTGCCTAAGTAAGTGCTTTAGTCCACTGAGGTCTCACCGGCCCCAAAGGAAGTCTTGAAAACTCTCAAAACTTTCCCAGTCTTTGTTTACAACAGCCTCATCCGATGCTTCATGTACCGTTGCGTGGCCCTGATGGCCAACTCAGAGTGAAGAATGCACAGGGATTGGCAAGCTTTGAAGTAGAAATGACAGTAGTCCTTACCTCTAGTAATTGATCTCACGATTAAGTAAGATGATAAATTTACTATGTGCTAGCAGAATACCTGGCACACAGTAGAAGTTCAGTGTATGTTGTTATTAATGGCAATTGGCACTTAATTTTTTCTTACTCTTATTCTGTATATAACTCTAAAATATCTGGTATTTTATATATGGAAAATCAGAAGAAGAAAATCTACATAAAGATAACACGTAATGTCATGATTCACTGTTAAAGGCCACGAATCCTACGGCTTTAGCTTGCCTTGGGAGCAGCATTAGTATTCCAAAGGCATGCGGGAGCCACATGAATTTTGCCTGCCTTTTGCCTTTATTTCCTTCCTTCCTATTTTTCCTTTAAGGCAGCTGTATGAATTGTTTGATATTTAAATACTTTGACTACACTGGCTTTTGGAACAGCTTTTCAAAAGAAAAACCCGGCTTCAGGACGTTGTCATTAATCGCGGCCTTCCCTTCCAAGCCTTCACACCGTTTCGGTGCGCTTGACATCTACTCAGTCGCAGCGAATTTGCGTTCAGTCCTCAAATGCAAGTTCATGATCTGCTGTGGTAAAATTAAGACCGGCTGCATTTCTGCATTTCCTTTGTCTGCTCACATAATATGATTTTTAAGTAATTGAGTTTCTTTTGACGTGCTTTCCTATCTAGAAATGTGGGCTTTTATTTATTTATTTTTTTACAACATTTCTCTTTCTAGATGTTTATATATCTTATGTACATGTTTTCTGTGTAGCTAGCTCTGTAATTATTTGAAAGAGACTTGGAATTACTCATTTTTAAACCCTTTATGACCAAGGAAACATGGTGCAATATGTTAGGAAAAATTGGTGCTAATGACTCCTTTTGCTATTGAAAGAGGAAAGAGAAAATCAAGTTACTACCTGGAAGAAAGAGGGATAAATGTGCTTCAGTGTAATAAAGAGCCACCTAAGAATTTACCCTGCCATTTATTTTTATTTTATAATGCAAAGAAAGATTACCTTCGCTTCCTTTCTGTTTGACATTTTTATGCAAAGAAATAAAATAATTTGGATGATTAGACTCACCTGGTAGGGAGTTGGAAAGTCCCCTGGGATGGTCCATCCTTTGTGAATGGTTTCTAGACTACAATAAAGGTCAAGCACCGTGGTGCAGGTGCTCCTTGCACATTTTACTTGGAGGAACAATGCCTATTTTGCTTTGAGGAGAATTCTGACTCTGGACTCTACACCATGCCTTTAATGTAAGAAATGAAGTCAATAGGTAAAGTATCAAACTTGTGCCCTAATGAGAGATCCCTACCCTGGAGTTCCTCCTGGGCCACCATACAGGAGTTAGGTGCTCTGGCTAAGTGAGGGTCCCTACTGCTTTATGGAGTTGGTGACTTGTGATTTTACTGATGAATAAATGACAACTCGTGCTTGCATCAAGTGTGCTTTTTCACCATGGGTCTGTCTTCATTAACATAAAGCATTTGAAATTAATAGGAAATATATCACTTGACATCAATTTAGGGACCAGGGAGATGGCTCAGTGGAATAAACACTTCCCTGGCAAGCACAAGGGTCTGAGTGCAATCTCCAGTTCCGCCAAAAAAGAAAACAAACAAAAAAATCCCCATCAATTTCAGTGGGGAAATGCAAATATTATATTATGCTTTGTAAAATAGGTCTGTTACAGAACAGAAACAATATAAAGAATTCAGTTAAATCCCAATAAAGGGTCACTTCACCGAGGATGAAATTAGCAATTTATCTTAAAAATATATTAATATTGATTTCTTATATAATAAAGGATGACAAATGAATTTATACAAGTCCCATAATAGAAAACCTTGTAAAGACAAGGTTAACTGTGTATGCAGGGCTACCCATAGGTCCCAAATCAATCCCAGGCATCCACTGTTCGTGGTCATTTTGACTTGGGCCAACAGCCAGAACTCACCTGTGCCTGATCTAGTGAGTACAGTGGATGAGAACACACTGTGCTGTTTTTATTTGACAGAAACGTCCATACTGGAAGTGACATGTAACATAAAGCCTTGCCGCATGGAGGGTCAAGCTGCCTGTTTCTCAGGGCACTTTGTAGCCATGTTGTTTCCAAAACACTCGACAAAGCACAACTCCCAAGAAATGCATCCTTCATAAGGCGCGAGTCCTGCCACACTTAGAAACACACTTTCTCTCCAACCCAGCTCACATGTGGCTGGTTGCACTAAACTGATCGAAACCTGCCTCCCACTGTTGCTTGGGCTTAACAGGCAGCTTCTCTCTCAGACTGAATCACTGTGTCTTTCCAGTGGGCGACCCTGGGCAGCAGCTTCCTCTGTCACTTCTTGGTCACATCTATTCACGTGGTAGAATGCAGAAGTGAATCAAAGCCCAACTCAGCAAGAATATCTTAAAAATTAACTTACTTCTGAGGGACAAATAAGCTTTGTATCCCTAACAGCCTATAACTGGTGTTTTGATCAGGACAGGCACTGTAAAGCAAGTCAGTAAACCTATTTCCCATCCCTGCCAAGTCACTGACCCACCAGTTTTTGGTGGCGACTGTTAACTTGGTACCACTTGGAGGTTCAGCATCTTCCCTTTCGGGAACTCTCCCCGCGGGCTTTGACAGCTGTCTTTCTTCTCTCTGTGCCTCTTTAGACTCTGCACACAGGTGAGGTTGGGCAGTGTTTGGCACTCTGTGTTTGGATTTTTTTCATTTAGCATGATATCTTCTAGTGGTCACCAGTGACAGAATTTTCTCTTTGTTTAAAGATATTGAGTATTCCTTCAGAGATTCCAAAATTTCTTTATTCATTCACCAGTTAATGGGCATTGAGGTTGCTTCCATATCTTGCTTATTTATGCATGTTCCCATTGAAAGACAGGCAGTGTTCTCAATGTTTCATAGTTCACAGTGTTACATTAATTATCAAGTCTGCAGGTCTTATCACACATGGATGAATTTATTCATAGGAAAAAAGAAAAGTGGAAATGGTCAATTAAAAAGATTTTTATGAGTTTTTAATTCTGAAGAACACTATCAAAGAGCCTTTGGTAGAATTTCTGATACTCCATGCATGCATCACATAGTGACATTTCAGTCAAAGAGAGACAACCTGTCAAGCGTTCTCAACAGAATGCATTGTCAACCACGACTTTGCCACTGACCTTGTGTAGGTGCAGTCTATGCTGGGCACGCTAAGACAGAATTTCCTAACAACTGTTTTGCCTTGTGAGGCATGACTGTGTTCAATTCTACCAGCCAGGCTTCTCTACCTAGGACCATGCCAATGGTATATTAGCACATTTCTGGAACTTGACCAATTTCCGAGGTGAAAACACAGTCGTATTTCTCTTATTATGAGTGAAGGAGGGCTTATGTCATGTTTTTAGGAGCTACTGTAGTTTTTAAAATCTAATTTCTTCTCATAAGATCATGTTTATCATTTTGATTTTTGTCACACTGCCTTCAGTGGATAGTAGGGAAGTGATGGTTTGCAGAGAGAGGAGGGTATACCAGACACATTAGATATTTAAAGAATAATTGACTAATTGAATATTTTCACATTATTGACTTTACTTATACTTTTAAAGTGTTTAGAATTTGTTTTCTTCTTTATTATAAAGACTTATTCACCAGTTTTGTGTATTAGAAACGCATCTCTACTCTTCAGGGTTGTAGAAAGATTTCTCATGTGGATTTCTTCTAGCACTGTTGTCATTTGCTGCCCTTCGCCCTTGATTCTCCTAGAATGTGTTTCGGGTGTGTGTGTGATAAGGGTCCCATTTTTTCTAGATATCCGTGCAGTTGTCACATCATTTATTGTGCAATCCATCTCTTCGCTGCAGATATACGGAATGCCACTTTATCATTTTCTAAAATTCTATACATTCATACATTTTTAAAAACTTACATCTCTTTTCATGGAATGGTTCCATATCATTTTAATTACTGAGGCTTTATAGTATTTTATTCTGTGCTAGAATTACTTATGTCTTGTTTTCTTTCAGAATTTTCCCAGATGCATTTGTGTATGTGTGCGCATGTGAGTGTGCATGTGTGTGTGTGTGTAATAAACTATCATGACCTTATTTTGTTCTGAAGTTTTGAAAATACTGACTTTTAGGGGTGATTACACTTACAAATTAACTGTGGGAACAGGAATGTCTTTATGATAAGCTTCTCTGTCTAAGAAAATGGTGTGCACTTATATATGTACACTCTTTAGAAACATTTGAAAGGTCTTAGCAAATTTTTTTTCATGGTTTTCATGAAGTGCTTTTCCTTCTGATTCTGCTTGGGCTTAGTACAGTGGTGTCATGCTGAAAAAAAGAACTTAATAAGTATTTCCACAGGGTCAGGGGTGAAAAGATAGAAAGTATTTTAAGAATATATATGAGAGTATTAGGCGAGAAGGAAGACAGACTTCTAGCATCTGGGGTGCAAGACAGTCTTGGTCATCTTATCCAGCGAAAGCCATCAGATTTCTCTGGTATGCACAACATGGAGTGTATAGAAAAGTCTCAGAAAACATAATCATTGTCATTTCTTTCATAGAAAAATGAATCTAGTACTTTTTAAGTTGGATGTGGAAGCATATAATACATGTTGGAAATAACATGATATAGATTTCTTTTCCCCAGATTTAAATGGGGTCTGGATATAGATATGCCAGCACTAGTATGGTCACCCTATAAAATCTCTTGGTTCCTTGTTACATTTTCTGCTCCAGTCCTTAGTGTGTGATTTCCATCTTCATCTCCGTCTCACATCTCAATGAGCTGCCTGAGCTCTTCCCACATCCACCATTCAGGCATGAGAATGGGGACAAATGGAAATTGTGTGGCCTGCAAGCTAGACAGACCTGCTCTGAAAGAGTTATAGGCTTTGACAAGCTCGTGACTTCCCTCTTTTTTTTTTTTTTTTTTTTTTTTTTTTTTTTTTTTTTTTGGCAGAACTGGGGATTGAACTCAGGCCCTTATGCTTACCAAGGAAATGCTTATTCTACTGAGCCATCTTCTGAGCCCCATATGACTTCTCCTGAGAAACACAAACTATAAAGAGCAAAGGAAAGTGTAGACAATAGATGGAGAGATACATCTGCAAAAGGGAATCAGACCAAGAGATGGAGTGGAAGGAAGAGGGTGAAGGCTGGAGCGATGAGGAAAGAATGCAGGTACATTATGGATATGCACCAGCTGTGTAAGAGGCACATGTTCAGTATGCTCTGCAAGTGGGGCTAATAAAAATAAAAATTGATGTGGAGCATTTTTTCATATATTTATTCGCTTCTTTAATTTCATCCTCTGAGAAGTGTGTATTCATCTCAGATGCCCATTTCTGAACTGGGTCTTTAAATTTGAGGACCCTGTTATATTTTAGTTATTTATATATTCTAGACAGTAGTCCTCTATCTGATTGCTTATTAGTTAGGATTTTTTCAAAGTTTGTGGGTTGTCTTTTCACTCTGTTGACAATTTCTTTTGACATGCAGAAGCTCTTTAAGAAGAGTTGATCCCATTTGTTGATTCTTTCAAGAGCTTCCCGTGCGAATATATGTTTGTTCATGAACTCTTTACCTACTCCTATGTCTTCAAGAGTTCCTCCTACTT